>JXCR01135822.1:4156-20876 GCA_002079205.1 Phalaenopsis hybrid cultivar | reverse complement strand
TAAAATTTTTTGTGAGAACATGTAAGAACCGGGTTGGTATTGTCTCAGTCAATAATTGGAAAAAATCACATGAGGTTGTATGAATGAGAATGTAGTTCAGCNCCCCCAAGACTCCATATAAATAGTAGCTCCCCCACCCCCTCCATTACCGGAAACCGACGACATCACCGAAAAAGTTGAAACCGAGCCAAATTCTGGCGAACATCTAACCCGACATAAGAATCACATCAAATCGAAGCCGCAAGGACTTGGATACGCTCAAAGAGGCCAACTTATTCAAACATAATTGAGGATTAACCTCTTAGGCTCAGTTATATCTATTAAATTGAAACAATAATCCCGAAATTCTCTCCCTTCCAGATCGAAAAATAGATCACAAAACGCCCAAGTATCCGTATAGATGTGATCTACTCTTTGAGCTGAACAAAACACCCTAAGAATGTCAAATTTCATTGAGAATCGGAGGAGAACGAAGCCTGAGAACTTTCAACAGTCGATTTACTCCGTGCGTTCCATGCATGTGTCGCAGGTGTCGCACAGTGGAGAGGAAAAAATTTAGGATTATTATTATTTTTTAATTCTATAAATTATGACTTAACTTAAAAATTACATAAGTTTTTGTAGAAAAATCTAAAATATAAGCCGAAAGATGCTATGAACTCAAAAAAATGAGAAGAAGTTTTCAAAACTAAAATCATAATTTTATGTCGACCAAATATTTCTAAAATAATTTTTGAAGTTCTGGAGTATTTAAATTATAAAAATTAAAACATAAATGGGAAAAATATGAAATTTGACAGAGATATTAAATGGCCTTGGGGAAAGCTTCTCTGATTTTTCCAAGACATTTTAATGTTTCTATATTTGTATTTTGATTTTTGAACAAAACGACATATTTATGTAAATTAAAAATTATAAAAAATATAAAAATTGTATAACTCTCTCTGATTGAACGTTTGACCATAAAAAGAGGTTTAAAAATTTTAAAATCACATTTAAAATAATTTTTATAATTAAGACACGTTAATTAGGGTTTGGGTTTAATTTAGGTTAAGTTTACCTAACCCAAACTCAACCTAAGTCCAAACTAGAAAATTCTCTTTAGGTCATATTCAACCTGATTACAAACCTGGTCAACCAACTCAAGGATTGAGTCAATCACCCATTAAATCCAACTTTAGTCATTTAGGGCTTTAAGCCAGCTAGTCTTTAGACCGAGTCTCGTCTGGGTAAACTTAACCTTTAGCTGATTCTGATTTGAATAGTTGGATCATTTTAAAATTGAGCAGTTGGATCACTTTAAACTTGAGATTTAAGTCATCCTATCATTTAATTCAGACTGAACTCCTTAAAGTTTAGGGTTAGTCAACATGAACTTTAGTTTAATTTAACATACACATTAGGTTCATCCTGAACTAAACCTTAATCTTAGGTTAGCCTTAACCTAGAACTTTAGGAATAATGATCCTAACCACTAAAATTAGCCAATCTAAAACACTATGTTTAGTTAACATAAACCTTGGGTTAGTTAACCCTAAACCAATAAGATTAATTGACCTAAACCCTAAGTTAGTTAACTCTAAACCAACATGATTAATTAACCTAAAACTTAGGTTAGTTAACCGTAAACCAACAAGATTAGTTAACATAAACCTTTGGTTAGTTAACCCTAATCCATAAGATTAGTTAAGCCTAAATCTTAGGTTGGTTAACCATAAACCAATAGGATTAGCTAAGCCTAAATCTTAGGTTAGTTAACCTTAAACTAATAGAATTAGTTAACGTAAACCTTAGGTTAATTAACCCTAAACAAATAGGATTAGTTAACATAAACCTTAGGTTAGTTAAACCTAAAACCAATAGGATTAGTTAACCTAAACTTTATGTTAGTTAAGCCTAAAATAATACGATTAGTTAACCTAAACCTTAGGTTAGTTAATCCTAAACTAATAGGATTAATTAACCTAAACCTTAGGTTAGTTAATCATAAACCAACAGGATTAGTTAACATAAACCTTAGGTTAGTTAAATCTAATCCATAAGATTAGACAAGCCTAAACCTTAGGTTAGTTAACCCTAAACCAATAAGATTAGTTAACCTAAACCTTAGGTTAGTTAACCCTAAATCAATAGGAATAATTAACTTAAACCTTAGGTTAATTAACTATAAACCAATAAGATTAGTTAACCTAAACCTTAGGTTAGTTAACCCTAATCTAACCTCGGATCTTTAGGCTAAACAAAATTGAATCATAGCTTAGCCTTAAGCTAAGCCTACCCTAAACATTAGGTTAGAACCTAACCCATAGGTTGAACATAGAAGAACCTTCTAGGTATAACATTAAACCTAAGTTAAACCTAAACCCCTCAACTTGAACATCAAATAAGAAATAAAATAAAACACATTGGGAGGGGTAAAATTTACGTAAAACACTTTAGAACTTAAACTTAAACTAAAAAAAAATACAACAAGGCTTTAAAGCATGGCTTTGAGGTTAAGTCAGCTTCGAAGCCGTCAACTTCACATAAGTAGTAACAAGTGAACAAAAATAACTAAAATAAAATGCTTAAAATATGACAACAAGATGTAAATAACCTAAAATATTTCAACCCTAAAATTGATGAAGTAATTCAAGAATTAATCAAATCTTAATCACAAAGATCATTTAACACAACTTAAACCCCCTTTTTGTTCTAGTTTATGAATATTCATTGGACGATGCATTCTATGGATGTTGACGNGCTACATTGGAGAAGAAAGCGCTAGGACTAATATCCAACCCAACAGGTAGCGGGAAAATGTATCTGTCACGCTAGGAATGAAAGCTCTGGGACTCATATCCAACCTAAATAGTGACGACAAAAATATCTACTACATTGGGGAGGAAAGTGTTAGGACTCACATCCAACCCAAACGTTAGCGGGAAAATATATCGGTCACTCTAGGAAGGAAAGCTCTGGGACTCATATCCAACACAAATGGTGACGAGAAAAATACCTACTATGTTGGGAAGGAAAGCGCTAGGACTCACATCTAACCCAAGAGGTAGAGGGAAAATATATCTGTTACGCTAGGAAGAAAAGCTCTGGGATTCATATCCAACCCAAATGGTGATGACAAAAATATCTGCTATGTTAGAGAAGAAAGCACTGGGACTCACATTGAATTGAAGAGGTGGCGGGAAAATATATTGGTCACACTAGGACGAAAAGCTCTAGGACTCATATTCAACTGAAATCGTGATGAAAAAAATATCTGCTACGCTAAGGAGTGATACACCTAAAATATATAGTGTTTTTGGACACATTTTTATACCTATTTTTTAGATATTGTGTTTGAATAAAAAGTGTTTTTGTGTTTTTCTTGCAAATACAAGTAAAAATGGAAAAAATGCTTAAAAATTTGAGAAAGGATCAAATTTGGAGCAAAAAGGTGAAAAATTGTGCAAAAGAGTTTTGGCGCCAAAGTGCGAGATCCGACGCTTAAATGCTGGTTAAACAGAGATGGCCACTCCTAAGTGCCAAGACCCCTCGCTTAAGCGCCAGTGGCAGTTACTAGATGAGTAAAATCAGTTTTCACAAACTTTGAAGAGGTTTTTAAGTCACCCATTGGCTTAATAGGTGGTTATAACCACCATGGACAAAAATTATCATGAAAGGATGCATCTCTTGGGCAAATACATCAAATCAAGACACATTTTGAAGAGATCCCAAGGCACCTCTTGGAAAACTATAAAAGAAAGAAGAGAGGACTTAGAAAAGAGTCTTGAAAATATTGGCAAGTTTTGAAATTTCTTTTCTAGAGAGTTAGTTTGGAGAGATTTTTAGAAATCTCTTTTTATTTACTTTATCCTTTTTGTTATTTTGTTTTGAGTGATTATAAAAGAGAAGAGATTCAAAGGAACTTCAAGAGTTTGGTGGAGAACTTGAGATGAGTTTTTATCTTTTTATTTTAGACTACTTTTGGTTTTAATCGAGACTTGTCGTTGGTTTGACAATGATTTCTTCTTTTAAATTAAAGTGTGATTTTGTTTTCTCCATGTATTATGATTAGTTTTCTTTATCTCTCTTTTTAAAATGATAAGTAATTAAGTTTTGGATGGAAGTTCCTAAGTAGTTTTCTTTATCATTCTTCTTAAAATGATAAGTAATTATGTTTTGGATGGAAGTTGTAGAGAGTATTGAACTTTAATGTTGGAAGAAGTTGTGATGATTTAAATCCATGCACTTCATTTAACTTTAATTCTGATACAAGAATGTTAGTCCCTAGGTGGTGGGAATCGAGGGAACTCTAGAGTGAAAGCTAGTAACTTCCCTGCATAGTCGATCTTCAGAACTATTCAAACTTTAAATTATCCAATGTTCATTATAGTATTTCTAGTAAGGGTAAACAATGTTATTGCTCTTATTTGGCACAACACAATTTGCATACTTCCAAAACAGAATTAGTACACGTATTACTGGTTCTTGATAAGAAGAATGATAATTTTCATATTAAGTACTTTTCTTGTCCAAAAACTTTAGTTATCTTTTTACTGTTTTGCTGAAATATCAAAAATACCAAAAATATTTTAAANTGATGGGTGTAGAGTTAGAGGACTTTAAAGTGACAGGTTAAAGCCCCAACTTGGTTTATTTTTTTAGGTTTTGATACGAGAATGTTAGCACCTTTAAAGTGACAGGTTAAAGCCCCCAACTTAGTTTATTATTTTAGGTTCTCATACGAGAATGTTAGCCCCCTGGATGGGAATCGAGGGAACTCTAGAGTGAGAGCTAGTATCTTCCCTGCCTAGCCGGTCTTCAGAACTCTTCAAGCTTTAAATTACCCAATGTTCTTTATAGCATCTCCAGTAAGGGTAAAGAATATTATTGCTCATATTTGGCACAACACAATTTTCATACTTCCACAACAGAATTCCTATGCTTATTATTGATTCATGATAAGAAGAAAAATATTTTCATATTAAATACTTTTCTTCTACAAAAACTTTAGTAATCTTTTTAGTTTTTTGTTAATATATTAAAAATACAAAAAATACTTAAATTTTAAATTCCTGTAAAAATCATTTTTACTTTAAATTATTATCTTTTTAAAATTAGAAAACTTTCTAAAAAGTGCATATTGCATAATCTTCTCTGTGGGTTCGATATTCAGGTCTTAATAAAAAAGTCTTATATTACTTTATAACGATATGTATACTTGCGTAGTATCCCAATGTAAATATATACAAATTAAAAAGTTAAATTCTTATTTTTCTTCAGGATCAAGTTTTTTGTTTTGTTGCAAAATAAGGAAATATAAGTGAAAAATACCATCAAAACTATTGTTATACTGTGCATAAGCATTAGGTATCCATGGATTAAGTTTTTGGTGCCATTGTCGGGGAGAAAACTAAGTAAATTTCTATTTTTAGAAAGTATTATTTAAACTTTAAATATTGTATCTTATTTTTATATGTTTTACTTTATTTTATTTTTATTTTATGTTAGTGTATTTGTAGTTTAAGTTTTGAAGGACTAGTGTCCTACGATTTTGAATTATAAAGAACTATTAGAAAAATCAGAAAATCCAAAAAAATTAAAAATCTTGAAAAATCCAAAAAAATTACAGAAATGAAAAACCAAAATAATCAAAATGCTGAAATTCACCAAGAGTTTAGACCTCTAAGATATTGTGCCAACCATATTATAGATGAACTTCATTGTAGTATTCAAAAACCTACTTTAGTGGCTAATTCATTTGAGCTTAAACCTAGTATTATCCAAATGTTACCAAATAATCAGTTTTGGGGATCACCAACTGAAGATCCAAATTTACATCTTACTAATTTTCTAGAATTATGTGCTACATTAAAATACTATGGTATTTCAGTTGATGCCATAAGACTTAGGTTTTTTCTTTAATCACTGAGGGATAAAGCTAAGATGTGATTGAATTCGTTAGCACCTAGATTTATCAAAACATGGGGTGATTTTGCACAAAAATTCCTTGCTAAAAATTTTCCACCACCAAAAACTGTGAAGCTTAGAAATGTTTTTACATCTTTTAATCAATTTGAAAGAGAATCTATTTATGAAGCATGGGAACGATTTAAAGAAGTCTTAAGAAAGTGTCAACACCATGCTATACGAGATTGGTTAATAATTCAACACATACATCAAACTACAACAAAAATAAGCTCAACATAAAATCAAATAAGATCAAAACATTCAAATAAAATCGCAACAGTTGTTGCAAAGTTTAAAATCTACGTTGTAAATCTATGCACTCACATTCACACAGAACTCCGCACTGTATAAATTTTCACCACGAATCTCTGCCTTCACATTCTCACAAAACTCCGCACTGTATAAATTTTCACAACGAAGCTCTGCACACACATTGCAATAGAACTTTACACAGCATAAATTTCTACAAGTCCCACATAAACCTTCACAAAGTTCATAATCATATTTGCAAATTTTCTCAATCATTCACAAAATTTGGCAAATTTTTACAATTTTTGCACCTTCATGCCTCCACATATTTCTCATATTTCATCCATTTCTTTCCATATTCCATTTCGGGATAAGTACCCACATTCTTATTCCCATCTTAAAATTTGGCGTCATATCCTTAATGGTTGTCATTCTTTGACGAGATCTAGTTTGGACATAATATCCCTAGCGGTAGCTCAAACTGGTATAGTCTTTCCTTGAAATTTGGCATAATATCCTTAATGCTTTCCATTCTTGGACTAGATCTAGTTCGGACATAATATCCTTAGCGGTAGCCCAAACTAGTATAGTCTTTCCTTGAAATTTGGCGTAATATCCTTAATGGTTGCCATTTTTTTACTAGATCTAGTTCGGACATAATATCCCAGGCGGTAGCCCGAATTGGTATAGTCTTTGTTTGGAATTTGGCGTAATCTCCATAAGGGTTGCCATTCCTCAACTAGTTCTAACTTGGATGTAACTACCCCAACAATATTCTGAGTTGTTCTAGTTCCTTTGTTTTTCTTAGGTTAGGTATGGAGTTATACTTCTAACCCCATAATGAATCCTAAGACAACAGACAATATTTTTCTCCGCTAGTTTCAACTCGGATATAACTTCCCTAGTGATATTCTGAGTTGTTCTAGTTCCTCTGTTTCGCTTAGGATGGGTATGGAGTTTTACTTCTAACCCCATAATGAATTCTAAGACAATAGACAATATTTTTCTTGGCTAGTTCTAATTCGTATGTAATTTCCCAATAGTATTCTGAGTTGTTCTAGTTCCTCTGCTTTGCTTAGGTTGGGTATGGAGTTTTACTTCTAACCCCGTAATGAATCCTAAGACAATAGATGATATTTTTCTCCGCTAGTTTCAACTCGGATATAACTTCCCCAATGGTATTCTGAGTTGTTCTAGTTCCTTTGCTTCGCTTGGGTTGGGTATAGAGTTTTACTTTTAACCCTGTAATGAATCATAAGACAACAGACGATATATTTCTCGGCTAGTACTAACTTGGATGTAATTTCCCCATTAGTATTCTGAGTTGTTCTAGTTCCTCTGTTTCACTTAGGTTGGGTATGGAGTCTTACTTCTAACCTCGTAATGAATCCTAAGACAACAAATAATATTTTTCTCCGCTAGTTTAAACTCGGATATAACTTTCCCAGTGGTATTCTGAGTTGTTCTAGTTCCTCTGTTTTTCTTAGGTTAGGTATGGAGTTCTACTTCTAACCCCGTAATGAATCCTAAGACAATAGACAATATTTTTCTCCACTATTTCTAATTTGGATGTAATTTCCCCAGTGGTATTCTGAGTTGTTCTAGTTCCTCTGTTTCTCTTAGGTTGGGTATGGAGTCTTACTTCTAACCACGTAATGAATTCTAAGACAACAGACGATATTTTTCTTGGCTAGTTCTAACTCAAATGTAAGTTCCTCAGTAGTATTCTGAGTTGTTCTAGTTCCTCTATTTTTCTTAGGTTGGGTATGGATTTGTACTTCTAACCCCGTAATGAATCCTAAGACAACAGATGATATTTTTCTCCACTATTTCTAATTCGGATGTAATTTCCCCAGTGGTATTTTGAGTTGTTCTAGTTCCTCTGTTTCTCTTAGGTTGGGCATGGAGTCTTACTTGTAACCACGTAATGAATTCTAAGACAACAGAAGATATCTTTCTTGGCTAGTTCTAACTCAGATGTAAGTTCCTCAGTAGTATTCTGAGTTGTTCTAGTTCCTCTATTTTTCTTAGGTTGGGTATGGATTTCTACTTCTAACCCCGTAATGAATCCTAAGACAACAGATGACATTTTTCTCCACTACTTTTAACTTGGATATAACATCCCAAGTGGTATTCTGAGTTGTTCTAGTTCATTTGTTTTGCTTAGGTTGGGTATAGAGTTTTACTTCTAACCCCGTAATGAATCCTAAGACAATAGATGATATTTTTCTCGGCTAGTTCTAACTTGGATGTAATTTTCCTAGTAGTATTCTAAGTTGTTCTAGCTCCTCTGTTTTGCTTAGGTTGTGTATGGAGTTTTACTTCTAACCCTGTAATGAATCCTAAGATAACAGACGATATTTTTCTCTGCTAGTTTCAACTCGGATATAACTTCCTGTTGGCTATTTTTCTTTCGAAAATAAGATTTAAAAATTTAAATTTGGAATTTAATATATATAGATATATGATATAATTTTAATTTTGTGAAAATGGTATCTTTTATTTTTAGAAAAATGAGGAGACCGAGTAGACCTCATACATGTAATAGTTGAAACAGCTGAGCATGATACCATAAATGATATATCACCTTGAAAGATGGACACATCACTTATTGGTAGGCTTAACTATCTAAACTTAAAAGTTTATGACTCTATTTTTGTCTGCAAAATTTATAGCCAACAAATTCCCCTATCTAATATACAGATTAGATTGGGTTTAGATTAATCTGGGTTCTTAAATTCCCTATAAAGGCAAACCCCTATAGTTAATTACATCTTAGACAACCGAAGTCACCTAAGAAAACTCTCGATAATGATCAGAGGTTTTGTCTTTAAGAGTTCAACATTCAAGTTTCCACGATTGTTCATAGGAAAAGTTAAATGGGATAGGTCCAAATAGGAACAGTTATTTTCAGAATCCAAAGGAACGAAAAGTAGGAGATGTCGAAGATACTAAAGGAGATTCAGTAACATCTCAGACTAATCTATGGTTTGGCTTTACATCTTTAAAAGGGAAATTATTTGATGTTTTAGTCCTGCAAATTATTTAGATATTCGGGACTTATATCTATATATCATATGCAAATAGCCCAAAAAAATGTGAGGATTTATGTCATACTAAACGACGACCTCGGAATTCTAAAAACTTTAGGACTTATATCATAAGATATAAAAAATTGTAGAGAGTCCTAGAAGATAGAGTGAGGATTTATGTCGTGTCAAACGAACAACCTCAACGTCCTATAGATATGTTATTTAAATTTATCAAGGTTCTGCATAAGCTCATCCTTCCGTCTTTGGTAGTTATCTCGACCGTTGTCCGGAGATGAATCGTCAACCGACCACGTCGTCGTCTCGTTTCGAGAAGAGGAGAGAGAGAAGAGAGAAAAATTAAAAAAAAACATGCCTTGAACGGCCTATCCTAAGGGATTGCACAAACCTACTAGAAAGGTAGCAACTAAAGCATTAATACTGGTAAATGTATACGGTACAACAAAGTACAGACAAAAAAGAAAAAAAAAGACTATGCTGCAAGAGGTGATAAGAAAGTGCATGAGATATATAGAGAAGTATAGTACAATACAAAATAAAAGAAAATATGCAGAAAATAGAATATAAAAATTAAATAAATAAAAGCGTACTTGATCAAATTCTGCTAATGCTTCAAAACAGATTGCAATCATATGATATAAATGGGTTAGGTAAACATTCACAAATTATAAAGGAATGGTTAAATGATGAGGATATGAAGGTTTCAACATGGGATATTAGATTTCAATTTAGGGATAGGCTCAGACTAGACCTCTTTTCTCTCTATCTCGATCCCACAGGCTACTGATATATCGCAGTCAACCTACCAATATCAACTAGAGGTCACCAACGAATCACCCTTATAATCAGACAGCACTAGACCCATTGATTTAAAAGATGTGTGAATGGAGTAGTATCTGAACTACTCAAAGTGTAGTGCACCTATATGTGAAATGTTGTATCTGAACTCATCAAAGTGTAGTGCACCTATATGTGAAATGTAGTATCTGTCGTGCAAGGCGTACTGTGTGACATTCTTTGTATGATATTTTGAGGTGCATTATGCTATTTGTGATGCAGTGTGTGAACTGTATAGTGTGTATGTGAGTGTAGTATATATTTCTCGTGCAAATGTAATATCTATGTAAAGCCCGTAGTATCTATACATGATACATAATATCTGTCGTGCAGAATGTAGTGTGTGGATATAGTGTCTGCAGTATAAAAAGGTGATATGATAATAATTAGGTCCACTAAACAAAAATATGTGGTGTATCTGTATGTGATGTGCAAGATGTACTATGTGATGTATGAAATATACGTGTAGGTGATATACAATGTATGCAAGTATTAATCAGGATACGGTGTCTACAGTGTAGTGTTGTATCTGTTCTTTCGTGAGTATAATATCTGTGTAGTGTCTGTAGTATATGTCCTTTCGTGATTGTAGTATCTGTGTAGTCTCTGTAGTATCTGTATTTTTGTGATTACCGATTCTCGAAACTTTTGGAGAAGGGCTAGAGTTGTTAATGATCTAGGGGTGAAAGGGCATCGCACTAATTAAATGTTGATTTTATATTTCAGCTATAAACTAAGCTATCAAATGGTTCTCTTGCATCATTGTCTGTTTCCCCTCATCTCGAACTAATAGGCCCCCTCAATATTTCATATGTTCATTCAACAAATTTTAGATTTTGTTTTTATAATAAATAACTGAAAGAAACATACACATATCATTTGCTTCTTGGAAAGTAAAAGGAATCAAATCTAACGATGGAGTTAAAGTAAATATTATTGTACAAAATACAATTCAACATGGAATGTAAAATCCATAGTATTATTAAATAAACTTGAGCTCGGCAAAGGAACTAAACCTGAGCCCTCACCAAAAGCCAAAATCGAGCCATCACCAAAAGCCAAAACCTAGCCATTACAAAGCTTAGAGCTGAACCGAGTCATCACCAAAAGCTTAAAACCTAAATACCATGAAACTTACAATTGAACCAACAAGAAACCAATTTGATCTTGGCAAGGGACAGAACTTTGAATTCCAAATAATCATTCGAACCCATATATGAATCTTTAAAGTATACTTTCAAATAGAGGTAGTTAGGGACATAAAACCAACCCCAAATAATTGTTCAAAAACTTCTATATAGATTTCCAAAAAAAAAGTTTTGAATGGAGCGGCTAGAGGCACAAAAACAGTCCAAAAACAGTCGTTCAAAATCTGCATATAAATCTTCCACAAATATTTCGAATGGGGGCAGCCAGAGGCACAAAACCAGCCCAAAAACAGTCGTTCAAAATCTGCATATAAACCTTCCACAAATATTTTGAATGGGGGCAGCTAGAGGCACAAAACCATGGCTCTTAAATAAATTTCAAAGCCAAAATACCATTTCCCAACTTATTTTTGAAAAAGGCATCAAGGGGAGCTAAGAACCATGGCTTCCAAACAATATTTTAAAACCAAGATACAATTTCCAGCATGTATTTGAACAAGGGGCAGCAATAAGCCAAAACCGAGCACCTAATAGGTACAAAAAATGATCTCCAACATATATTCAAATAGGGGCAACAAGAAGAGCCAAAATCGAGCCTCGAATATATCTTCCAAGCCATAAAAACTGATTTCCAACATATTTTTAAACAAGGCAAAGTAAAGAGGACCAAAACCGAGCCCCCAAATGTATTGTCCATGCCATCAAAACTGATTTTCAGCAATACTCAAATAAGTGGGAGCACAAATATATTTTCCAAGTTATAAAAAACTGATTTCCAGCAATACTCGAATAAAGGGCAGCACAAATAAATTTTCCAAGTTATAAAAAACTGATTTCTAGCAATACTCAAACAAGGGGGCAGCACAAATATATTTTCCAAGTTATAAAAAACGGATTTCCAGCAATACTCGAACAAGGGGGCAGCAAAAAGAAAAAAAGAGAAAAAAAACCGAACCCCACATACACCTCCCAAACCAGAAGAATGATTTTTAATATGTATTCAAACAAGGATGGTAGTGTAAGGAGTAAAATTGAACCACCAAAACAAATTCCGCATGTATTAATAATCAAATTCGATATAGCCATTTTAAAGTTCAAATAAACTTTCAATCTTCAAATATCCAGATTTAACAGAAATAATACACCTCATATGTTGAATTAGTGAGAAAGTTTTAGATGGCCTAGATATGAAATTATTCCATGTTGTGTTTGTGAATATATAGTCAACAAGAGGTGCATATGAGAAATCTCCACAAGTTCATTTATATTTAAAGCAAAGTAAACCTCCCAATAAAAAGTATACAGTAGAATTATGAAAGGACGCGAGAAAACTAATTAATTCTGCTTTTCACATGTTTTTCTTCAAATTAGATTGAAAATAGAAGGATAACCTTGTTGCATAAGAGGAAATGAGCCAAAAGTTTTGGCTAGATGGGGAAGAACGAATGAAAGAAGTTTGGCTAGGTGATGAAAACCGAGTGAAAGAAATTTGGGAGAGAAAGAGATGTTCGGATTCATAAGAGTACATGAAGAATCCTTCAAATCAATATGAGTCAAAAGTTTAAAGGGACGAGAATAACGATTCAAGCATTCATGTTTTAAGAACCTTTGTATATATATATATCAGATCTTATAACCAATCCAAGAATAGATTCATAATTTTGATTCATGTCAAATTGAATCCCATAATTTAAGAGAAATTAAATCCTCAAGAAACGAGAATGTATTTCTAACTTTGTGAATACTTCATAATCAAACTCAAGAAGTAAACGAAATTAACAGGATCTGACCTCAAATGCTTGTTAACGCAGTAATGAGAAGAGTAAGATAACCCTTGATTTCTTTTTAGCTCAAGAAATGAAAGATTGAAGAAAGACCTTGAGATAAAAAAAGCTTCCAATGAGCCTCAGCACTGTGTTTCTCAAAAATCTCCAAAGAAAAAAATTGCACCCCCAATCTTCCCCTCCCATGGGGTATTTATAGCCGAGCAAAGGGAAGGGGAACTCACGGCAAGGGCCCACACAAACCCAAGAATGAAACGTGCACCAAATCTATTGCGTGGGAAAAGCCGTTACAAAGAGTGACCGACAGTTATGACCTGAGAAGAAGGCAAGCCGCTACCGGAGAGCAATGTGATGACCGAAGAAACCTGCAATGGTGCTTCCTTAGTCGGCCGAAAGGAGCAAAAAGAGATCTAGGGCAAGTTTCGATCCCACGAGGGGAATAAGAGGGGTGTGAGGAAGTTTAAAATTTAGGTTTACAAGATATTTTATTCCTTTTTTTTTTAAAATTTTATCAAAAGTAATTTTATTAAAGAAAAAAAATAAAACAATATTAAATTTTACACGATTTTTTTTTTGCACGGCGCTCTAACAAAATGGGTGTCCTTACTAGCTAAAATCGACATTCCAGACACGACTACGCAGTCTGTTTCGTCATCCGGAGTCATCTGGAGAAAATAGTCGTCGATCGCGTCAAATTAACTTTGATTTGCGCGTGACACGATAAATGAAATTATTTTGACCCAATCGGAGTCATTTAACGAGTATATTATTGACTGTTCCTCACATAAGTGACGACCAGTCAAACACATTGCTCGTAGTGACAAGTCAAACGTTGCACGCACCACGGTATCCACCTACATCTCTTAAATTTCTACAGGAGCTCAATTTGAGCTTCAATATGTCGGCTTTTTTATCAACTCAATTGAATGTTGAGGATCTAAAACCGTCCATATGAGAATACAAAACGTGAGGGAATGGCTTGAATTTCTAAAAGCGGGGAGTCCCAGTCTAGTCCTCTAATAGAGTCAAAATAGAGGGATCTTAAGGCTAGATCCTAGGGTATCTAGAGAAGGGAAAAAGAAGACCTCCAAAATAGGTGTGGTGTGCTACACAAGCACAATGGCCTATTGGCGTTGACAGAAATGATCAACCCGATTCCTCAAGAATTCCAAGTAATCATACTTGTGACAAATCGAATGTCAAGTTCAAAGTGAGGTGGAGTACGGGTTTTTTTTTTTTTTTGGATGAGTAAATGAATTTTCAAACTGTTGTGGGATTTGAATTTTTGAATGATTTCAAATATCGATTTTCAAAGTACATGCAAAAGAAATACTCAAAATTCAGCTATGACATTAAAGAATGTGTAGAGAAAGGAATCAACAATATGACCTTGATTTCGAAGAATGTGTAGAAAATAAGTGAAACAAAAAAATGGACTATATCAACTCGGAACACTGCTGTGGAAGCTACATCCGAGCTGAAACTAGTTGAACAAAGACATCGTCTGTTGTCTTAGGATTTATTATGGGGTTAGAAGTAAAACTCCATACCCAACCTAAGTGAAACAAAGGAACTAGAACGACTAAGAATACCGCCGGGGAAGTTACATATGAGTTAAGAGACAATAGGAAAATATATGTCACGCTAGGAAGGAAAGCACTGGGACTCACATCCAACCTAAGTGGTGACAAAGAAAATATGTCTGCTACATTGGGAAGGAAGCACTGGGACTCACATCCGACCCAAAAGGTAGCAAAAGGTCAGAATGAGAAGGAAAGCGCGGGACTCATATCTAACTCAAGAGGTGATCGAAGGGAATTAGAATTTAGGTACTGAGCTCGAAGTGAGAGTTGAAATTTGGGTATCAACCTCGAAAAGAGAATCAAAACTTAGGTACTTATCTCAGAAAAAGGGAATCAGAATTTAGGTACAGACCCCGAAATGAGAGTTGAAATTTGGGTATTAACCTCAAAAAGAGAATCAAAATTTAGGTACCGATCTCGGAAAAGGGGAATCAGAATTTAGGTACTGACTCTGAAATGAGAGTTGAAATTTGGGTATCAAACTCAAAAAGAGAATCGAAATTTAGATATCGATCTCAGAAAAAGGGGAATCAGAATTTAGGTACTAACTCTGAAATGAGAGTTGAAATTTGGGTATCAACCTCAAAAAGAGAATCAGAATTTAGGTACCGATCTCGAAAAACGAGAATCAGAATTTAGGTACTGACTCTAAAATGAGAGTTGAAATTTGGGTATCAACCTCAAAAAGAGAATCAGAATTTAGGTGCCGATCTTGGAAAAAGGGGAATCAAAATTTAGGTATTGACTCCAAAATGAGAGTTGAAATTCGGGTATCAACCTCGAGAAGAGAATCAGAATTTAGGTACTGATCTCGGAGAAAGGGAATCAGAATTTAGGTACTGACCCCGAAATATCATGAATGTAGGAAGAATATCGAAACATGTGATGTTTTGCAAAATTGTGAGAGCAGAAATTAAACCCAAGGGGATACAGAAACGATCAATTTGTGACGTGAGGGAATAATCAAACAAAATTTTCTTTTGAATTTTCATGATGATCATCATTTTTATATAGATATATATACATATACATATACATATACATTTTGATGATTACTTATTTATAAATTTATTTCTATATATCGTTCTTTGCTCACTAGCCTTTCTCAGAATTAGGACAAATCAAATTTATTTATTTTCTCAATCAATTGACCAAATCTGCATTCGTAACTGTGAAAAGAAGTTTCAATATATTGTCTTCAGACTGTCATATCATGAATGTCATCTGACATCGAATACAATGTTGTTTGATTTCATGTAATCAAACATCTTCTGGAGTCAGTACTATGTAGTTCATATATCAAAATATTTTCTCATTCACCAATACTGAAAGCGTATGATTGAGTCCAATCTTGCGTATCGTCTAGCTGTATTTTGTTATCGACAGTTGTGTTGAAATAGTAGGCTGTATAAAGACTAGCCTCACCTTCTAACATATCATCAGAAAAATAGAAATGATTTCTATAGATATATAATGAGGTGTGCTGTCTTTAAACAACTTACAACTCAAAAGGCCGCAAGTTCTCGATCTCAGGATCAAGTCTGAACCGGAATGGTACCTTATCCTCATTCATCCGTCTGAGGGTTATTGAAACCCTCGGATATCGCACTCCAGGGATGCAATGTTTGGCCATATCAGCGTCATTTCCCTTCAATATCAACACAAAGCCCACAGGCAAAGGAATCTCCACGGAACCCTGAAATTCTCCATCACCAACAATCTGAATTTCTGTTCCAAACATGATATTGCATCTATTTATGAATGATACAGTGCAAAATGGCCTTGTAAAATCATGATGATCGATGTACGGAGGGATACAGTCACCAGCTTCGTAGATAATAACTTACAGCTGTTTGGGATACAATCTGCTGGAAGTATACGCCAGGTCACCAATCGTTTAATTATCCTCTTGATAAATGATGGTAACGGGTCAACCTCATCGTGACAAATTATCCCAGGAGGATTTCCTTCTTTATCTTGGGCAAAATTGTAGCAGCACCCGTATTGAATCGTAACCCTTCCTTTACCTCGTTTCCATTTTCTCGGTTCAGAATATGTCCTTCTTCTTAGCCGACCAGCACGTCCCATTTCTTGCTCCAAAAGAACACGTTCTACAATGT
>JXCR01135816.1:104590-141743 GCA_002079205.1 Phalaenopsis hybrid cultivar | reverse complement strand
GATGAGAGTCTCAGACTTTATACCTGATAATGTTGGAGAGTTTCTCAATTTAAACATACCCGCTCCAATGGGATTTCGGCGTATTTATGAAAATTCTGTCAAAATTGATCCCTTTTGGCCTCTATGCATGTTTGAGTTCCGTGGGAAATGCAATGATGAAGAATGTCCATGGCAACACATGAAGGCCGGCATGTTTCCAAAAATGCTGGATGATGAGCATTCAAGTACCTTTTTTACTTTGTAAATCTTTTGTTTCCATCTTTTATTCTGATCAACTATTTGTTCTGTTGTTTTCCTTATCAGATTTTCATGCAACTAATGGAAAGTTAGATGCACATAGATTTTCATGTAGTGCCCTTCTTCATGTTCTCCCCATTCCAACCTATCAAATCGGTCCATATCTTATAAAAGCTGATTCGCATCAATCCCAGTCTGTGTTGGCTCGAAGCAATTGGCAGTATTGGCAAAGGGGGTTTTGCGCTTCCTTTTTAATTCCATTTTCTGTTCAAAGAATTCTTCCTCTTGATGCCCCATGCTTACAAACTAGTGATGATTCCGGTGCAGATGATTATAGTTGGAATAAGCTGCCTCTTTATTTTCGGAGTCAGGATGACACGTTATCAGTCAAGGTAAAAGTTGGTTTCTTTCGTTACATTTTGTGTTAGTAAAGGCCAGTTTATTGTTCTAAAAACGTTTTTCTTTTCTAACCTTGTATATGATTTTTTTGTTCAACCAGTATATACATTACAAGATTAATATGATGACAAATGTTAGAAAAAATATTTTCTTAATCATTGCAGAATTTAATAATACAATTCATGTTGCAATTTTGGTATACCCTTACAAAGCAAAGAAGCTATTATGGCATACACCTAATTCGAGGAGAAGAGGAATGCAGATCATTAGACATTCCAAATAGACCTCTCTTTATTTTCAAATTAAGGTTTTCAAAGAAGAGGTTGACGAGGGAGCTTGGGTCACGACTACAGTACCGCAGACCCTTTTTCCTATTTAATCTCTTAAGTTTTTCTATTCCCTTCCAAATTCTATTTCCTTCTTATTCTAATTCCTTCCTATTCTAACTACTAGTGCTTATTATAAATATGTTGTTTGTTGTTTTAGGATTGAGTTTTTGGTCTTCCTGATTGCAGCTTTTTGTCTAGCTTGCCGTCGGCGGTTGTTTTCTTTTGTAGGGTTGTATCCGACGACGAGTGGTGCTTCGGCTGTGGCTTGATCCCACGGGTATATTTATCCCTTTCAAGCTCTCTGAAACCACTTTCCAGCCACCCCCTTCGCTGACGCAGCCCCCGGATTGCCCCCCCTTAAATGTCATGCAGCCCACCACCCTTCCCTTTGCCGCTGCCATCACCATATTCGCTACAGCCACCCGACAAATACCTTCCTCTCCCTTTCACCTTGCTGCCATCCTTGTCTTCACCTTTCAACACCCAACCAACCCATTTCATGCCACCTCTTAGCTATCCCAGCATTACGGAATCCCTTCCCCTGCATCCTTGCTGCTTTTCCAACTCCCTGCCACCTAATCACTGCCCCACCGCATACAAACCCCACACCGCAGTTCACATCCCACCCAACTTTCTCTCTGCAACCGATTAAGACTCTCCTTCCCTTCCCGGCGCACCCATGGCAAACTCAGAGTGTCTTTCACTAGTCTCCACTTTTGGGATCCGCTTTAATCGAGTTTGTTAGTGTTGTGTGTTTGTTGTTGTATTTCCTTTCCGATGTGATCTTGTAACCACTTATTTGCTTCAAATAATAATATATATATAAATATATATATTTTTGTGGTTTCGGTTAACTCCGGTATTAGAGGTAATGAGGGAAGTAGTGGTAAGTGTACAGTTGTGCCTTTAGCTGGTTTGTTTTGATAAGATGGCCAAACTGATGCATCAATTAGTTATAGTAACCCAAATAATCTAAGTTTAATTTAGTCAATATCTTAATTTGGCAGTACCGCATTGAACCAAAAAATTGGTAGGTTTGTATTTTGGCTTGGGCATTTAAAGCTAGCAAATTGTAGAAAATGCTCGGTCAATTTATAGATAATGTAGCAAAATCTTTTCTTTTATGATTTAAGGAATGAGATTAGTTGGGATAAATAGGTGTTCCTTTATGTAAGATAGAGTTTGATTTTTGAGGCCATATTTTAAAGATTATCGTAGAGATTCCAAATTTTTTATCAAAATAATTCCAAAAGTTTCTGTAACCTCATATCATTGGCATTCTATTTTTCAAACAGGGCATTACTCAAAACCTTAGAAACAATGCTACTTTTGCATATGGCTTTTGATAGTGCGCTCTGATGCGCTAGTTCAATGTGCTTATAACAAGCATTAATATGGTTACACTGCTTGGAACTCATCCTGCTCCTGTAGTTGCAAATGCTTTATGGGTTATACCTTTAGAGTACGCTTTCTGTCAATGGTGGTTTGTAGCGTTTACTTTATTTTCCAACATTTTGAAGACATCTGCTATGCTCTTAGTACTGGTTATTCTCATCTTAATGTGGATTTTATTACTTGATATTATATTTACTATATTGGTTGACTTTATCGTGGTCCTCTTAGGGCTTGTTTGGGATCAATTTTATTTTTTGTTTTTGTCTTAATTTTTAAAAATATATTTTTTGGTGTTTTTACAATGCTTTTTAATTTTTCTTTCTAAAAGCAAATTAACATGTATTTAAAAACACTTGGAACAAGTTTTAGGTGTTTTGTGTGTTCTTAAAAAATTTTAATTGAACATGCCAAACATGTTTTGTTTCAAATCAAAATATAAACAAGAGAAAATAAAAATAAAGATAAAAAATAAAAAACGAAAGTGTTCTCTAATGGCCAATTAGTTTTCAGACCTTGGCTAAATTTTATGATCTGCCGTGACTGTTTCCTGACAGAAACAAGATAAACAGGGCTCAGCTGACGTTGAACAATTAATAGAGATGGCGCTTGACGAATTTGATGGTGAATTGTGCGAGTCAGGCAGGAGGAAGGTCATAATTCCGGCAGATCACATATCATTGATTTTGGCACATGACTACCTTTCCATCAGCCTTTTTCACTCTATAAGTTTCCGATTATGTAGCTTGTAATATATGCAAAACTCTCATCATTTCAGCTAAAAATCTTGCAGGCTTTGTCACAGTTGTCACATGCTATTAAGACATATCCCTCTTCAGTGGTCTTACGGGTTGTCTTTCTCCACATTTATTATAAAAAGGAGAAGGCTATCGAGAAGGATGACTATTTCTTATATGCAGTAAGCTGCTGGTGGCTTCTATTTTATCTATTTATGTTTTTTTAATCCAATAATACAGCTGAAATTAAAAAAAAGAATATATTTTTATCTCACCACATGATTATACCATTTTTTCTCACTTCAAAGTTTTTGCCTTATGTTGCATGGGAATTTGCTTATCAACCTGTTGAAATAAATTGTTTTCTCTGAGCTTTTGGTTTGAAGAAGTTTTTAAATAGGATTTCAAGAATGCTACATTGTCAAATATTGCTTTAGTTTAACTGTTTGGTTAGTGTCTATGAACTTTTGTTGCCATATATTTATGCTAGTTTTTATTCAGTGTAGTGGACGCTTGCTGCTTGTTTAACAAAAAGATCAGCCGTAGTAAAGCCATATTCTGTTAAGTGCGGCCGAAACTGTACGCAAGTATTTCGATTTCTTATTTTGGCTCTAGCTTTCTGAGAGGATTGTAGTTCTAGCAGTTTTTAAACATAAGAGAATTCTAACAATGTTCATTTTAACATTTGGGGCAATAATTTAAGATGATTAATCCCATATATTTGAGTGTAGCCTTTGATTATTAGTCTAGCTTTATACCTTTATAGCAAATCATCAAATTTGTATTTTATAATAAAAGACAATCTAAGTTTCACTCATTTATTTCTTGTTTGATAATTTTACTAATTTTTATGTTTGATTCTTTCTAGAGGGCTTGTATTTCTTTTCCCATAGTATTATTCTAATTCACATTATTTAAAGTTTGAGTGACTTTTTAGGGATAGAAATAATATGTATACTAGTAAAGAAGGATTGATGACTAAGAGAGAGATTTTTTTATGATAAAATAATTAGTGTAAGGGGCGCTTGGTTAAATTTTTCGCGTTTTTATTTGTATAGTCAATTATTCCCTCGATGGAATCAGCAACGGATTAATTCAATGGATTGGACTTACATAGATTGAGATGCCTTTTTTTAGTGAAGTAGTGTCCGATATGAAGCGATATGTGTATAGGCTTTGTTTGTATGCTATTAGCAACTCTTGAATAGATTTTTTAGCTGAGATGAGGGGTGTGAAATGGCACTTTAGGATAACAAAATTATTGTGAATGATACTTCTTAGGATAAGTACTAACACAATATCAACAAACATCTTTCATTGAGTCGTAGCATTTGTATCTTTTTTATGTGTGATAGAATAGTCAATGACGACTATTAATTGTTTGAGGATCAAATTTTTCTCTATTTTAGGAATGTATATGGACAAAGGCAACTCTTTTAAATGTTTTGGGAACAAGTTTAGGTTTTCAAACGAGTAAAGAATTTGTTTTGGATTTGTGTAAACAATTTATGATGTGGGTTGTTATTTAAACTAAATTTACTAATATTAGTTTAATATTTCTTTTTTAAAAAAAGGAGAATCCTTATCTTAGCAGGTTGTATTTCTTAGAATATTTTATTGGGATGAATTCACACAATAGAATGCTTATATTATTGCTTTTTCTTGGAAGTATGAAGAGGAAGAATAGCTAAAATAGTTTTTTTTAATTATCAGATCCAATTTTTTTAATTTCAATATTAATTTGGTTTTTTATATGTTAAAAAGATGAAATGATGGTACTTATATCACTTTTGTCTTTTATTAACATATTAATGCATTTATTGATAACGGGCAAATGACTAACAGTGCGTTTAGGTCAATTGCAGTTATCTGAAAAAATAGCTGTGAAGCAATTGCCTAAAAAAATAGATGTAAATGTGCTGTTTGAAAAAGCAGCCGTCAGAAAGCTGCTATCAGAAAACTGATGTTTCTATTTTGGAAATACAATTGTAAATTTGTGCAATTGTATGAAAAATATATAAAAAAATGTTAAAGTAGTTAAACAAAAAATCTAGTTAAAATATTTATTACAATAAAAAGTAGGACTTTACACAAAACATTAAACATAACTAAATAAAAACTAACATTCTCAATAGTGATCAAACACAAAAAGATGACAAGTTCGATGAAAAAAAAATAGAAAAATTAAAAGAAACAAACCAAAAAAGACCGACATGCTTCATTTAACCAATTAACTAGTGTATTTGTAATATGCTCTCGCAACTGAGTTGTCCCCCAAGCATCATCCCCATCTTGTGTAAAACTCTTCTAAATCACAACTAGCTTGTGTTATTGACTGTCCTTAGTGATATTCATATTTTTCAGGAGGGGCATGTGATTGATTTTCATCAGCATTACTGAAATCAGTATCAGTATGTGAAGGGTGAAGAATGTAATTGTGGAGAGCTATTGTAGCGACCAATTTTCCCTTGTTGAAAGGATATGCAGGCACATCTCATAGAATAATATTTTTTTTTAAAAACTCTAAATGTCCTCTCAATTACACCGTGTAAAGGAGAGACCTATTTGTTGAACATCTCATTTATTCTCCAAACTATAATTAGAAATGCGATATTTTGTATCAGAAAATGACTTGAGAAACCATTTTTGTAAATGACATTAAACATCAACCAAATAATATTTCTTGTTTAAAGTATAACCATTAGCATTTTAAAGAAAAATTATTACCTTTATTTATGCATATGCAAACCTAGAGGTAACATGGTTCAAATACAACTATCATGTGTACTGCCTTCCCATCCAACCATTACAAAAATAGAACACACATTGAAATCACTTGCAGCCATAATATTCTGTGTTGGTGAACGACAATGCCCAATGTATGCATTCTTCTCACTTTTAGGCACTTGTATCCATATATGTTGCGTCGATTGCTTCAATGCAATTCTAAGTTATTTAAATAATATATTAGAGTTACTGCATATATTTTTTTTTGAAAAAAATGAATACAAAAATCTATCTTAAAGTATGATATATATAATTAATCTTGTGAAATCTCTATAGATGTACTTTGGATTGTTGGGTTTTTCAGGTTTGATAACCTTTGAAGATAAGCTGGTCAGAGTATTCAAATCAATTGAAAAAATATCTACTAATTGTTTCTAATGAGTGACGAAATTGCTCCATAGTCCCCCTTGTAGACTCTTTATGCGATAAAATATAGATTTATATGTAGCACATCTCTTGAAGTCATCCTATAGGAGCCACAGTATTCATGATTTTGGTGTAGTTTTTCCAACAGATTCATGATTTTGGTTATAGCCTATCATACGAAATATGTGGACTTTGTTGGATGACCCACAAACAATTTCTCAACCCATTTGTCGCTGATATATATTTTTGTGATGCAAGGAGTGCGAGCAATACGAGTTATAATACTCATACATTAAACATAATGCAGCTGCAATAATTCTTCTACTCCTTTATCTATAATTGTTATTCATTGTTGTCATTCAAAAAGAATTCATATACACTTTAAAAAGGAAATGTCAATAAAAAAATGTGATTGAATTTGTAAATTTGAAAATGAAGAAAGGCATATTATGCATTAGAATATCTAAAACGTCAAAACAACGCTACATCTTAAAACATATAATCATACATAAGAAAATACAGAACACACTCGTACACAAAAAAACACCGATACATGATAGCTCTGTTACATAAAAAATAATGTCTCCAAAACCTATATAACTCATACATAAAAAATATATTTAAAATACCATATACATTTTTTATTGTCATAAAAGAAACGTAAATAGTTGACCCAACATGCAGGTGTCATTGACACACAGAACTTTATTTTAGTGAGATCCTCTAACAACTTCGTTGAATACAAGTAAAAAGACAGTTCCTCCAATATATTCATAAATTCTTGAATAGAAGCTGCATGTGATGTGATAGACTCATTAGTGCATGTAAATAATAATTTTGTAATATGACTTCTTAAGAACATTGCACTATCTTTTTTCTTTTTCTCATTCCTAAGATGTTTGGAATTACTGAATCTAGCTTCGTTTTGGATAGCTTCAGTTGATCCTCTTTTTGCTCATAATCTAAATGCTCAACCATGTTAATGTACATTCTCTCACTTGATGTCCATGCATGATTACCAATGGTCACAACTTCACCAAATATTATATCCAACTTTTCTTCAAGCTCAAGGTCAATGCTATTAAAGTTGAATTAATTGGTATTTGGTATGACCTACAAATTAATAGGCAGATGATATGTTGATATAATCGAATTGACTTAATAAAATTTAAATATTTTGAACCGAAAATAATATTTTATCTCCAATCTTTCAATCCATCATTCTTTTGAAGCATCAATGGTTCGCTTTATTGGATCCAAACCTAAGCTAGTTGCCACTCGCTTTCACTCTTTCCATTTTTTTCAGTTTTTTTTTACTATTAATCCCATTTATTTTTCAGTTGCAACCTATCATACTTTCTTCCCGTTTTTTCTTTAAAACTGTTTATCATGTTCTATTATCCTTGTTAAAATGGGCATGTGGCTTATTCCCAATTTCATCTCCTTTAGGTTTATTCCCAATTTCATCTCCTTTAGGTTTATTCCCAATTTCATCTCATTTAGGTAGAGATTTCTAATGATTAACTTCACAGTTTTTTCCCATACCAGTCGATTCACATTCTTTGTCATTTCACATTCTTTTGTCATTTCACAGTCGTTCCAGTAAGACCATCCATAATTAAAGCAAAAAGATATGGCCTTAAAGCCGATCTCTGAATTAAATTTTGTAAAATTGAAATCCCACTTCTCCCTTCTCACGTTATACAAACATAAAAAATGACAAGTTTAGTTCCTGTAGGAGTTAGTAAAGTGGCAAGGGGAAAGGGGAAAGGGAAAAGGGTTCGAGGGCTGTAAGGAAGGTTGGAGGTGTGGTTAGGGACGGGTTTGGGGGTTGGAAGAGCGGAACGGCAGGGAAAACTGCAGGGAAGGGGTGAGGTGTGTTGGGTGATGGTAGTACGGGCCGGACAGCAAGGGAGAACTGTTGTAAGGGGGTCAACTGGATGCAGCAAGGCAGTCTAGAGGTCTGGAAATCAGTCATGCGTTGCAGAGAGGGGGCTGTTGGGTGCTGGAGTGACGGTGGGCTGGTTGGACAGCCCTGGTGTGCTGCAGAACAAGGGTGGCAGGATGATGGGGGAAGGCCAGCTGCTGGACAGCAGGAATATACTGCTGTAACGGGGGGTGGTAGGGTGCCGGAGGAGGATTAGAGTGGTTGGCGGCTAAAGGGAGTGGAGGAGAAGGGTTAGGATGAGCGGAACGGCAGGGAAAACTGCAGGGAAGGGGTGAAGGGTGTTAGGTGATGGTGGTACTGGCTGGACAGCAAGGAAGAACTGTTGTAAGGGGCAGTCGACTGGATGCAGGAATGCTGTCTGGAGGTCTGGAAAGCAGTAATACGTTGCAGAGAGGGGGCGGTAGGGTGCTGGAGTGAAGGTGGGCTGGTTGGACAGCACTGGTGTGCTGCAAAACAAGGGCAGCAGGTTGTTGGGGGAAGGCTAGCGGGTAGGACAGCAGGAATATACTGCAGGAATGGGGGGCGGTAGGATATTGGGGTTGGATTAGAGTGGCCGATGGCTAAAGAGAGTGGAGGTGAAGGGTTAGGGAAGATGAAAAGGGAATATACATCACCACCTCTGAGTAGGATTTAGTCGGAACACCACCGCCTTCTCGGATACAACCCTACAAAAGGGAAATGAACTCCACACAAGAAATCTGAAAGTAAACACAACAAAAACTAACCCTATCTCTCAGTAACAATCATATAAATGGACTCCAACAGCAAAGAACAAAAAAGGAAGGCGGAGAAGGGTTGGCAGCTTTGCTGCTCCTCCCAAGTGTCGCTTGCTCCAAGCAGGACTCACGAAAGGAAAGAAATCAAAGCGGGGAGAGGCAATCTCGCCTCTTTGATATCCCGCCCCGTCTACTAGGAATTGGTCTTGCCAGCCAGTTTAGCCGGCTCTAGCCCCGCGTCAGACAATTTGAAGGATAAAACATTAGCTCTGTACTTGAATTCGTTTTTAGTTTCAAATTGATCACATGGTTAATAATTTTGTTCCATTGAGGATAGTTTGGATTGTGAGAAACTTGCTTATAAAAATATCTCATTAATTGGCCACTGTGGTCAAGGATTCATCAACAATGGTTGTTTTTCTGTTTTTAGGAAAATGTGTATATAAAATTCTTTTTGAGAGAAGTCGATCATATGAGTTTTTAAATCAATGATCCATGAGTTGGAAATTGGCATCTTTGTGATTTTAAAGGCATGAGAACAAGATGTAATACATGAAAATGCTATAATACAGGTATATTTTTGGAGGTTTTTTCTTTTTTTAAGTGCATTTAGCAAGTTTTTTTTTTTCAGTGCCTTTTAACTAGCCTAAATTATTTCTTTCCTTTGAGAATTTACGTAGTAATTGCCTACATTTTCATATAGCTATTTTCATACAACTACTTTGTTGAATTAATATTTGCAACTCCTCTGTTAGATTTAGATTGTATTCTTTAATTTCAAGAGAGAAACCGAGACTAAAGGGTTTATGGGCATTGGTATTAGTTAAGAGAAAAGTCATGATTTTATTCATGGGAAAAATGGAAAAGGAAAGAAATGCGGCAATGTAGCGATGAAGGATGCAACAATAGAAAATGTTTATGGCAATGCAATGATTAAGGTTGTAGCTATAAACAATAGAAGAAAATTAAGAAAGTGCAACAATGAAGGTTACATGATTGTGATAATGCGACAATGAAGATTGTGGCAATGGAAGTACGAAGACGAGAAAAAAGCCAATGGATCTGATACCATAAAAAGCTAGGAGAGAATTGAGCATTTTATTATAATGTGTTGTATTTATACAATTTCAGAGAGCTTCCAATAGGAAACATAAAAAATTATTGAATAATAAATTGTTTATCAATTACAATAGCTCATTAATTAATGAGTTGGTAGAATATAATTACATAATAATTATAGTAGCTTACATATTATTGATTAGACAATAAATATCTCGTAAGGTGGCATCATTAGAGGAATTCGAGATGACAAGAGTCTTGGTGATTGTGGATCATAGCTGATTGAAGTCGTACAGATGTTTCATAGATATTAAAGAGATCATGTTAGAAAATGGACTTGTCTAAAACTAAGCCTAATCTGAGAAAATGACCACCAATACTTGTTTGAGTAGTTGTATCCTTTAAAATGGTAATTTTTGAAATATGGTGAAGTCATAGGAAAGTGGTCTGATATTTATAATTAGTCGCATTTACATACATACCAGTACCAGCCAATTCTTATATATTTACATATCTAACAACTAAATTTTATTTTTTTTTATTTATACCACCCAAATTTTTCATATCACATAAAAAGTTACCGCCATTTTATCTTTTAAAAAGTGAAATACACATGCTCATGCATTGGTAAGGTAGCATGTATGTAAAAATTGAAATATAGGTTTTAGATATGTAAATTCAGAGGAATTGAGTGGTCTGTATGCAAATTTTCCTTGTAATTATTTAAGGCAAGCAATAGAAAATTAACATCTTTCTTTCTTTTTGAATGTTGGTTTTTCGTTTGGATACTCCTTATAATGGAAACTGACCACTGTCCTCTCAGTTCTGCTAAATGCCATGATGGTTCTTGATCAGGACTTCCTCTGCATTTCATGCTTCTCATTCTGCTTACGATCCATCAAGCAACTTACAAATCAGGAAAATCACTTGAACTTATAAGCTCTTTGGAGACTGTGAAATCTCATTTTCTGCTGGATCTGTAGATGCGCCCGTTCCCTTTTTGACACGCTCAACTCTCCATTTTGCATTTCTGTAAGCTGTCGGTATTTCTGTAATTTTTTTCTCATATTATGATTCTTTATTGGCTTTTCAGGTGCGGCACATCAAAGGTTCTTACATACTTTGGCTTCTTTATATCAATAGTCGAATTCTTTGTGAGGATCGTTTGAATGCATTTGATCGAGCACTTAATGTATTACGCCTTGTTGGAAGTCGTTTTGGGAGAAAGCATTCTAGTCCTTATATCTTAGACATCTTTCTGCAGATGATTGATTTCTTATCTATGTCTGGGCATGTTGATAAAGCTGTTAATAGAATATGCGGGCTTCTGCCTTCTAATGAGTTCGATGAGTGCGGCGGCAATCCGCTTCGCGACATCTGCACATCCTTGACAGTGCCGGATGGATGTTTATTCTGGATTTCTTCTATATACTTTGTGGTTTATGAGAAGCTTCCGGAAACCACCGTGAAACAGTTTGAGTTTGCGAAAAATCTCCCCTTTGGATTGGACTGGCCATCCGCTCGACTAACATCTGATCGAACATCCCTTTCTTTAAACCTTTTTCAATTGGCTATGACTGAGATGACTTCATTCTTTGATGAAAATCCTAACGAAATCGATCAATCTTGTTTACAATCTTTACATCTTCTCGCTGCAAATCACGTAAAATGCAGCGCAGCTCTTCTTGGCTTTCCTCGTTCTACCGAATTGTTGGATAAGTACTTAAGATCATATCCATCTTCCATCGAGCTTGTCCTCATAGCCATTCGTTCCAAACAAAATTATTCGACTGATTTGGATTATTATTTGGCTTTTGAAGAGGTTCTTCGCCTTTGGCCAAAAGAAACCGCCGGCATCCAATGCCTATGGAATCAATTAGTGGAGCACTCTTTGACTAACAATCAAATCGACTTGGCTGAAAAACTCATGGCTCGCTGGTACCACGATTTTCCAAAATACAAAGATCCGATTAACTTCTGCTCAGCATCATGCGAAAATTCAAATTCCCTCCATTCATCTAACACAAAAGACGACGCATTTGGCTTTCTTAATTTCTTTCTTTACTCAACGCTGCAGAAGAACATCGCCGATGCTCGCTCCGCCATCGATAAATCATTGGAGCTTGCTGCTCCTGAGGATTACCATCACTTTCTTAAGGAGCAGGCTTTGCTCATCACCTCGAACGATACCGAGCCACCTATAAGAAACTCATCTTCCCTTCTAAATCGCTCTTTGGCTGATCCCCGTGCCAACCTTCTCCCAGAACCGCTCTCGAGAAGGTTCATCAGAACCATAAAAAAGCCGAGAATTCGGCAGATGGTTAGTAACCTCTTGGGACCTGTTTCCAGGACATCCACTTCAGTTAATTCTGTTCTGAATGTCTGCTATGGCCCATCTCTTCTTCCAGAAAACTTCACTGACATCAAAGAAATAGTTAATTTTGTAGAATTTCTAATGGAAATAAATCCAGCAAACTATGAGTTAGGTCTATCATTGTATAGAATCTGCAGCCAAAAGTTCGATTCAGTGAAATTCTGGGCCTGCTCTCTTCTGATAAACTCCATCTTCCAGGCTGCTCCTGCTGCACCCGAGCACATATGGCTAGATGCAGCAGATGTTTTAAAAACCTCAGAAAACTTAGAAATCAATCTCAGGTTCCATAAACAGGCCGTTTCGGTCTATCCTTTTTCTCTCAAACTCTGGCAATCTTATGCAAACCTTGACAGCGATGCGAGTGAAATCGTCAAAGCTGCACGAGAAAGAGGCATCGAGCTGAACAGCTTTCTGAACTGAGGAATGGTAAAAGATTGATTTTTTTTTTAATTTTTTGGCTGCCATTGATGGTGGAAGAATAGCTTTTTGAAGATCAGTACTTAGGCTGGTAAGGGAGCATAAATTTCTTTTAGAACAGTAAACATAGAAGTTATTGTATATAGTTGGTAATATGTAAATGTTAGTTTCATTTTGTTTTTTTAATGAAATTGAATTTTTTGGAAAATTTACTTTCATACCCACTCAATTCCTATGTATTTACATATCTAGTACTTGATCTTCAATTTACGCCGACTTATCTATGCATAAAAAGATGTATTTCACTTTTTTAAAGTTAAAATGATGATATCTTTTATGTGATACTACAGAGTTGCGTGGTATAAATGTAAAAAAGCTTAGTCGTAAGATACGTAAACGCTTCAAAATTGGATGGTATGTATGTAAATGCCCCTTATTTTGTTCTCTTTAAATGTGGTATGTGTTGAACATGATTTTAGATTAGGGATTTGATTGGTTGCTTTTTATTTTTCAGTTGGGGAAATTTACATGGATATCACATAATTCTTATTTATTTACATATCTACCACCCAAAGTTTGATATTTACATTTATAACATGGTGTACTAAACTTATGCGTGAAAATGAATATTTCACTTTTACTTTTTAAGAGATAGTGATTGTGATATTTTTGATGTTATATTAAACATTTTAGCAGTATGCATGTAAATTAAATATGAAAAGTTTAAATGTTCAATGTGTAATTACAGAAGAATTGGGTGGTATATATGTAAATACCCCTTCCATTCATCATGCAAAGGGTTCAATCATGCTAAAATATAGAAAGGTTTACATACACACCTCTTAATTCGTATATATTTAATTAACACCTAAACTTCAATTTTTACATCTTATGCCTTTTGTAAAAATTAAAATGGTGATAATNTATATATATATATATATATATATATATATATATATATATATATATATATATATATATATATATATATATAAAATTTGCTAATATTAAATCAATAATCTATGCTAAAAAACAGCTTATATATGCATACACACCTCTTAATTCATATACATTTAGTTAACACCTAAACTTCAATTTTTACATCTTACCTATGCCTTTGGAAGTCGTATCATTTTTTAAAAGTCTAAATGGTGATAATTGTAAAAATTGAGTTCAGGGTTAGATATATAAATAAATGTGAATTGAGTGGTATTTATGTAAACGCCACTTAAATATAATAAATATTTTAATTAAATTTTAATTTTTAGGTTTGCGGAGTTGATGAAAATTAAAACCAAACCTATAACTGAGTTATAATATTCTACTAGTCAATGAAGGGCTTTACACTTTTATATGATATAAAACTAGTTAGACTTCGTTTGTGGCAGCTTATTTGGTGCGGTGACGTTTTAAAAATGCACCTAACCTGTTTGGATAAACTGTTTTTCGACAGCTTATGCGTTTTCAAAACGCTGAAAACAGCCTCACATATCTAGGTGCAGTGCAGCTTTTTGGCAGCGGTCTGATTTTTCAAAAAAAATAAAAAATTATAATAACTATCGCACCTAGCTTATCAAAAATTATTTTTAATCAACGTATCATCAGATTATTCAATAAGCCGCAACTGCCCCAAACTGACTCTTAGACTCTTAATAAAAGCCTAATAATCTTTAGGTGGAGGATTATGTGAGAAGATGAGATAGGGCAAAAAGAGAGAAATTTGCATATATACCACACCATTCTTATGTATTTACATTTCAAAACCTTAAATTTTGATATTTATATTTATAATACAATGGTATTATAAAGTTGTAGATGAAAAAATATATTTCACTTTTATGAAGTTGTAATATTGGTGTTTTTCATGTGATGCTGATGATTTTTGAGTACTATGTATGTGAACAAAAGAAATTGTTTGGTTAGATATGTAATTATAAAAGAATGGTGTTATACATCAAAAAAGTTATATGTATTGATGTGTTTGCATGTTGAAAATTGTGGCATACACTATTATATTTATTACCACATATTGGCTATCAACAAGAAATTTTATTCATTAGTAACATCACCACCATTAAAATACATGGGCATTTGCATACATATCACCTAATTCTCCTGTATTTACATTTCTAACACATAAAATTTACTTTTTTACATTTATACCACAAAAATGTTTCATATCGCATCCAAAATACCATCATTTAAAAAAAGAAATAAATCTTTTCATGCATAAGAAATGTGGCTCTGTAAAAATAGAAGCTTATGTATTAGATATGCAAATACATGAGAATTGAGTGGTGTCCATGTAAATCTTCCTTAAATTTATTGAGAGAAGTTATTTTCTAAAATAATCAAAACATTAAGTGTATATGCAATATGTAATACTTTAAGGAGCAGGAATATATATATATATTTAAGTTTATGGTAGAAGTGGTGTGCGTTCCGTGGCCTATCAATAGAATAGAGCCTCTCTGAAGGTCGTAAGTACCCTCAGGTCACGGGTTCGAATTCCCTTGTGTGTAGGGTGTGACACTCAAATATTTAGCACATCTAGGGATGGTCGGGGCCCGTCTAATAACCTCCTGTCATTTCTTTAAAAAAAAAAGTGTAAGGTAGAAATGACTAATGAAAATAATTGAATCTTTGATTGCATCATCAAATTTGTATGAGATCCTCACAAATAAATGTATGCAAGACATCCATTAATTAATGATAAGTTATCTCTAAGAGGAGTTTCACAGGCCATTGGCTTTCTATGGCCAATTTATCTTTGGGAAAGGTATTGCTTTATAATGATCAACTTATCACAAGCATCACATTATATATGCAAGTTGACCGATAAAATTTATCATCTTATCATATTAGTTGGAAACATTAAGGTACGTAACTTAAAAAAAGTATATTGATATTGAAGTACCTTAAATAATACACTTTAGATGGTGCTCCTGTGATGATTGTAATATGTAACAAGACAGATAAAATATGATATTATTTCCAATACACAGTAGAAAATTTACATGCATAATACACAATTCTTTCGTATTTACATATCTGACTCCCGAAGTTTGATGTCTCCGCTTGAAACAGCTTGGTGTCATCATGAAAATGTGTGTTTCGCTTTTAAAAAGATAGTGATAATGGTGTTTTTGATGTGATGTTAAGAATTTGAGTAGCATGAATGTAAAAAATGAATGTTTAGCAGTCGGATATGTAAATACAAAAGAAATGTGGGTGTAGTCTGTACGTAAATGTATCTACTCACTGAACTTCTTCAATTGAAGATTTCTCAACGTGAAGAGTTAGAAAGAGAAAGGCAGATACTGCCATGAGAAGAGCTATTATCATCAGAATCAGCAGAGACTGCAAGCCAATGGCAGGGCTCAGGAAGAAGACAGCTGCTATAGCTGCACTTTGCCACACTTTCAACTGGGAGAAGGCGGCTTCCTGTGATATGAAAAATTTGGGTGGTATAAATGTAAAAGCAAATTTTATTTCTTAAAAATGTAAATACAGTAATTAGATGGTATGTAAGTAAATGCCCCTAATAATTTAGTTATTTGGCAATATGAACCAATTTCTTCAAAATGTAAATACATAGGAATTCCATGTATTTACATATCTAATGCCTAAACTTCAACTTTTACGTATATGACAGCCTAGCTATACATGAAAATGTGCTTTTCACATTTTAAAAGTTAAAATAGTGGTATTTTGATGTGATACGAAAGATTTAGATGGTACAAATGTAAAAAAGTAAAGTTTAGGTGTTAGATATGTAAATACACATGAATTCGGTGGTATGTATGTAAATGCACCTGAATATTTTGAATGAATTTGAGGACTTTTTCTTTGTTAACCACACTTTCTAGGGGCTATGTTTGGGTTTTACAAGTGCCGTTATGCTAGTTGCTTTGTTTTGATATGCATGGCTTCTTCATAACACTCCATCAAAAATGAATATTTGGTTCCACATTGGAAATCAAGTTNTACAGCAGTTGAGGATTCTGCCAGCAAAACTTAACAAATTTTATTTAGGACTTCATGAACTATGGATATAGATAAACAAATACCCAACACCGAGATAGTTGAATTAACTAAAGCATTGATAGATTAATTTCTGGTTCTGTTTAGCGAAATAACAGCAAATTAATAGTTTATGTAATGGCATTAAAAAATTTACACAATTGCACAAATTAGCATTCAAACATTAGCTACAATGTAAGATTTTGGACTAACTGTACTGCTGCAAAACAGTTAATGGGCACTTGCAGCAGAACAAGAATATATAACATGATTTAAGGTTAGGCTTCAAATTTGTTATAAATCCGTTTTATGAAAAAATTTAATTTACTTTAAAAATAAATGAATAATAATAAAAACATACTTATTATGTTGAAATATAAAATGAAATCACACAAAACAGAAATTTTTTAATTTCAGCATAATGCTCATCAAGGGGTGCATTTCAATGCTTAATTATGTAGGTTGGAATAAATGAGCTTCTAGTTCTATGAGTTCCAGGGCACGAGAGACTANTATATATATATATATATATATATATATAGACAATTCTTATGTATTTACATGTCGCACACCTTAACTTTCGTATTTACTATTTATTTACACTTCCAACATCTAAACTTCAATTTTTAGGTGTATCATTTTAACTATGCATGAAAAGATGTATTTCACTTTTTAGAAATTAAATTGGCAATATGTTTTATTTGATATGAAAGATTTGATTGGTATAAATGTAAAAAAAAAAAGAAAAAGGGTTTAGATATGTAAATACATAAGAGTTGGGTGGTATGTATGTTACCGCCCCAAAAAAAAATTTGGAAATAAAACAATATAAAAAAAAGCGCAGGTTTTAATTTCATGCCTACTGTTAATAATATAGGGAGCGTGGCCAAAGTTAACACAAATAACAATAGAAAAGTAAATATTATTATTGAAAGTAAATATATGATTACAAGCAAACACACTTGAGAGGGAAAACAACAGTAGACACAACACAGACGCCCCCACAAGGGGTTGATCTAAGGGTGTCGGTGGTCAGTTATGTGGAGTGGATGGCGTGGCAAGGGGCTAATATCTGGATAGCGGAATGACAACAATAAAACAACAATAGTTGCTGTTTGGGGGAGACAACAAGGTGGGTGGGTGCAAGTTTGGGAGGCAGACGCAAGGAAAGGAAGAAGGGTTGGTTTTGAAAGGCGACGATAAGGGTACGCAGAGTTCTGAAAGGGGGCAGAAAAGTGGATTGTAGCAAACAACTATAGGGGCTATCCGGCGGTTGCTTGGCAAGGAGACTGGAAGATTGATTAGCGGTTGGATGGCGGGCGACGGCGGCGGTAATGTGATAGGCGGTTGGGAAGGACAATAGGAAGGCGTGGGGGCTTCAGAAACAACCCAGGCATTGTTCTCCGGACCACCTGCAACAGTACGACAACGATGGTGGTGGAGGAAAGGTTGTAGAGGAAGAGAAAAATCGAGGATATTTACCACCTCGGAATGAGATAAACCAGGAGCACCACTTGCCCTTGGATACAACCCTAGAAGGGGAAGCCGAATACCTTAACTGTTGTCCCCAACAAACTAATACAAAATCTAACTCTCCAAACCCTAAGACAACACATATCTAGAAAATGACTATGAAGGAAGGAAATTAAAGAAAATAAAAAATAAAATAAAATAGGGATCACATTCAATCTGCCTCTCGTGATTGCGAATCCCACAAGCAGTCACTCTGCGGTCCGGTACTGTAACGTGATAGCGAATAGAGTGCGATAAGATCTCACGTCAGTCTCCCAGGGTTGGGAGAGCTCCAAACTTATCCGTCAAAGCTTCTGTCGTCTCATGGCATGGAGTCTAGTCGGTCACGTTGAGAGTGGCAAAAATATTATAGTCTCCAAGTAAGTTAATTATATAAACATTGTCATTCCAAAATATATTTTGATAAAATAAATATCTATCATCTTCTGACAAAACCTGACTTGGAGCTGTAGATAGAGGTTGATCCTCAAAAAGTAACTCTAGAGCCATTAAGTCTGTGATTTACCTCTTCTCCTCGTACTTGATCGGGCGTATACGATAGACCAATATGTCTAGAGGGACTAACTTTGGAATGAAAACTATGGCAAGCCAGGCGACTATCAATAGCAACCACCAAGAGAGGCTTCTTCTTTTTCGCTGGAAAGATTTGGATCTCATTGTAGAATGTTCATTCTCGCAAAACCCCAAAGAATATTTCCAATGCTACGGGTCATCCATCCCATTTGACCATATGTCGGTGAGTATATTGTTGAACTAAATTTAATATCCAAATGACTCCATACGGTCTTCCAATAGTAGTGCAAAAATATCTCATCTTTGATATGTTATACCTCCCCCACTAGGGGGCAATTCAGAAGATAGGCTATATATCTGAAAATTCTAAAATTCTCTTGTAAGGGGTTGCCCTGTGTTTGGTATCGGCCCCTCAAGCTCGTGACCTTTTGAACATCCAATGCTAGTCCTACTGATGCTCCTCTCGACACCTACAAAAAGGTAGTTCGTGGCGCCACAATCTCATACTCTACATGAACGTTCCTAACCTCAAACTCACTCCCTTCTAAAATAACAATTGCCAATCCTGCTAGAATATCTCTCATGGGCTCAGCTTGAATTACCTGCATTTCTCTCATCAGTTGGTACTTAGTAATACTTTGCGTCCTCACTTTCTTAAGCATCCACAGTGCCATTTTCCATTTCTTCAGTTGCTCTCAGCTTCGTGAAATAGGTTTTACTTTTATTTGGGCAATCTGATTTACAATGCCCAAAACCATGACATGATTCCCAATATCGTGGCACTTGACGCACTTTTTGGTTAGAACAGATTTGAGAATGCTTGTTGGTTCTGCTTGTTCTCCACTCTAAATTAGTTTCACCACGGGCCACTGTTTGTTTGAACATGTGGTTGAACTTTGTCTGTAAGATGTTATGGTCATCTGGTGATTTTGACTTTCCACTTTTAAAGCAAGGATCAGAACATCCTGTTTGTAATAAACTAATAGGCACTAGTGTTGCATATCTCATTTGATCTTAAATCATATACTAATTTAACTCATCCCTTTTCCCTATAAAAAAATCTTCAAGTTCTTCCACCACATAAATGCACTATTTTTTAACTTGCTAGTGGCTAGCTTCATCATTTTGTTTGGAAGGATATCCCGTACTCAAAGAAAAGTTCTATGATCTGAACCTACTTGATAAACTCGTCTGGGTCCAAGTGACCATCGAAATATGACAAATTCACTATTACTTTAAGAACATGACTTCTCCGATAATTTTGACCAAATCTTGAAGGTAGTGGTTCTTCATCCCTGGAATCAGCATGATGGAAGGGATTTGCTGCATTCATTCAATCTAGTAAGTCACCGTGTGGCTATGGGTGACCCTTCCAAATTACCTCATCTTAAAAGCGCTAAGACTGTTGCAATTGGAGGATTTCCCACAACATCTCTTCCATATTAAGTTCTTGAACATCTCTTTGTGAATTTCTCATAAACAGTATTATGTCATTTCTTCTCGATCAGGTCTTTGACTATTGTCTATTTGGTGGCGTGTTTAGAGTTTGGGTTTTGGTAGGTGGAAGAAAGTGTATGGATGATGTAGGGCGGGAAAGAAAAAAAATTTGGGTTAGGTAGTAGAGGATTGAGGTAACCTTACGATAGGACTAGAGTTAGGCTATCTTTGATACTAAATGATATTGGAGTTAACCTAAATAACAATTGGAAAGTAAATATTATTACTAAAAGCAAATATGTGATTAAAACCAAACACATACATAGACGCCCCTGCAAAGGATTGATCAAGGGGAGGTGGTGGTCATTTACATAGAGTATACGACATAGTAAAGAGCTGCAATGATGGTAGTTGTGTCGATAGGCGGCAATAACAACAACGTGGGAATTATGGGGTTGCAGTTTGGAGATGGCAGCAAGCCCGGGCTGCTGGCAGCGAAATAACAGCGATAAAACAGCAGTAGCTACTGTTTGGGGGTGCCAACAAGGTGCTTGCAGGTTTCGAAGGCAGCAGTAGCGCAAAGGAAAGGGAAAAGGGTTGGTTTTGGAAGGTGGCAGCAGGCGTACGTGGAGTTCTGGAAAAAGGGACAGCAAAGTGGACAGCAGGAAACAACCATAGGGGTAGTCCGGCGGCTGACAAAGGAAGAGGGCAAGGAAGACGCGGCTGATTGGCAGTAGTTGGATGGCAGATGGCAACAAGGTGATATTTGGCCGGGAAGAGCAGCAGTAAAGCGTGCGAGCTGCAGGAACAGCACAGACATTGTTCTCTGGGGAGGCTGCAGCTAGCTATCCTCTTTGATTCCAAGATGACAACTTTACATAAAACTCTTAAGAAAAAAAAGATTTTCATACTAAAAAACAATATTCCAAATTTGATTTCGTAAACAAATAGAAATGGTTACCGTGTCGCGCTTAAAAAGCATTCCTAGTAAGGCATTAATTTGTGTGTTAAACACTCCATCCCCAACTCCCCATATAGCGCCAAAGAGAAGCGGCAACACTGAGCCAAGCGCTCCGTTGCTTAAGCTGCACATGATAAAACGGAAGATTTACACAAATACCACTCAATTCTTATTTATTTACATATCTCACGCCTAAACTTCAATTTATATATATATGATACTTTACTTATGCATGAAAAGATGAAAGTCACTTTTTATAAGTTTTAAGTAGTGTCACTTTGGAACACTGCCGTTGCCGGTCCCAAGCCCGGATCNCTAAGGGAATCATTTTTACAGTAAAAAACTATAAATCCATAAAATGTTAAGATGATTAGAAATCTTTTTATCTTGTAAATTTAACTATGGATGTGCAGAAAAGCAACCAAATCAAGTCAATGGTAGAAATTGTGTTTCAGATTCTTAAAAAAAAATATACTAGTAGTTTTTGAAGGAACAGGCAAACCCTNTAACTATGGATGTGCAGAAAAGCAACCAAATCAAGTCAATGGTAGAAATTGTGCTTCAGATTCTTAAAAAAAAACACTAGTAGTTTTTGATGGAACAGGCAAACCCCTCTAAATTATTAGTAAGAAAATTACCGCGCCTAAAAAGTCAAATGGATCATNATGGCCTTATGTTACTAGTTGAGGATATTATTAGACTCTTATGTGTATATGGCTTTTAAAGAATAGTAGACAGAGCTATATTCTATGACGCCAAAAAAGAAATAGGCCATATGAATATGGATAGAAATATGAGTTGCGCCCCACTTGCATTGATGGTAGATATATTAACAATATGGATATGATATTGAGCTGGGTATAGATCGTTTTAATTATTTGCCTTCACATAAAAATGCTATGGAACATTATGAAATGATTCTCATGCTAATGAATTTCATTGTAGGCTGTGAATGTGAATTATAAAGCTATACAGATTATATGCTCTTCTATAAAAATGATTATGGCATCATATCTTGTGTTAACTTCCATTAATATTCAACAGTATATGGTATTATGTTGATCGTTATGTTGAATGACAGGTTTAAGCCAATTTTTTGCATCTTTATAATATTGAAATACTAACCTTATGCATATTGCTTCCCTTACTATTGTGTTAGCTGTTATTAGAATTGTAATGTACCCACCGTGTGGGTTGGGTGCCTATTTGGGCTCACTCATATAACCTATTTGTATCATTTTCTCTTTAATATAATTACCCTTGGGCTTTTAATAATATTTCTTTCCACAAGTTTTCTGGCCACAGAAAAAGTCGGTAAATTTAACTTCATAAGTTCCCCAAGTATGACCCCAATAAAGTAAGTAATCTGATGATAAAAAAATGTAGCTCGAGACTGTTGACCTCATTTTCAGTGAGATCTTCGTCTCCTACTCTTAGAACCCATAAACTAGCCTTAGGAGTTCCTTATTGACCATCCTAGCGAACTAGTAATGGAGTCCACCTCCCGTTGAACTTCGAGTCTCTTCTTGACTCATTTTTTAACAGACCTCGCATGAGTAGTCCCAAGCACTCGACTCTTAGTTGCAAGGGCTAAAGACCAACATGTAGAGGACCCGAAAATGAGTTCCCACAGGATCAGACGACTTTAGGTAAACCCTTCGTGACTCGAGCACTCGCGGACACCACAATTTGACACTTTTTTTTTGCCCGACAGTCGGCGAACTCGCCCGAACGACTCTGGATGACACAATGGACCACATGGATGTGTCCGAGACATCGATTTTATCTGGGAAGGACACCTATATTGCTAGGGTTACGCGCGCGCACAAATGACACAGAAATGGATGCATTTTTTTTAGCAGGATGCGGGCCCTGGCTCAACCCAGGTTAGACCCGGGCTCGATTCGGGCTAAACATAGGCCAATTATCTCAGATCGGGCTGACAACCCAATTTGTAATTTGTAATTTGAAATTTCAAATTTCCCATCTAAATCCTTAATTAGATTTAATGAGGCTTTATTACTTTCTAATTAAGCTGTCTGTGTTAATGGAAAGTAATCAATTCCTTCGTTAATCAATTCCTTCGTTAATCAATTCCCCGCCGAATCACCTGTAACAGACACATTGAAAATTCGGATATACAGATGGAGCGCTCCCTCTCCTTGGTGGCATTTGACTCCATCTTCCTCTCACAACGAGATTCGACTCCATCTTCCTATCACAACGAGATTCGACTCCATCTTCCTCTCACAACGAGATTCAGCTCCTCTCCTCGGCACCGAGTCTCGACAGCCCAATCTCGCACGCCTCTCCTCTGCATCGGAGCTCCCATTCGCCTCTTCCACTTTAGTCACCTACTGGCCTCCTCTCTTCCCCGAGTCAAACAGACGCTCGTTCGACCTCGCCTGCTTCCCCTCTCCCGATCGCCTCTACCGAGGTCACTCGACTTCCCTCCTCCACACCAAAGCCCTCAGCTCCCCCATATTCGACTCCATCTTCCTATCTCGCTCGAAACCCTCGCCTCCCCCTCTCGACCGATGACCGAAATCCTCGCCTCACCTGCTCGCCCGACCTGCTCTCTAATAAATCCCGCACGGCTGCTCCTCCCGTGGCTTCTCTCGGCTTGCAAGAAAACACCGTTCTCTGCTGTCACTTAACTTAAACCAAAAAAAAAATCTGCTTCAAACTCCCCTCGCCGAATCTCCAACTGCCGGAAAAGAGACAACAACTGATTGCGGCTTACAAAGGCAACTGAAATCTCTTTGGCTGCTCCTACCCAAAACCATCAAGAAAAGTACTCTTCTCTCAAATTCCTTTGCGTGTTTCGGAATCTCATTTATAGCCATATGATTCAATTGCTGCACTTTTACACTTCTTTCACCTGAACTTTAATATTTATATTCATGCCACCCTATCTATGCATGAATGTGTATATTTTACTTTTTAAAAGTTCAATTAGTAGCATTTTTGTTGTGATATGAAAGATTTGGACGGAATATACACATGAAAAATTTGCGTGGCATAAATGTAAAAATTGATGTATAGGTGTGAAAATTCAGATCTCACATGTATGTCACTTAACTGCTTACACATTTATGTGGGATTCAAATCCTACATAGCACATAACTGTCATGAACTGACTTATCTAGCACCTAAAGTTTGAGTGCCATGTTGAGCTTTGGGGAAGCTTATGTTCTGGAATAGCTGGAGTTTTTTTTTAGTGATTCCGCCTATTGATAGCTGCCGGGCTGCACTGTTTCAACCTGTTTGGTGGCTGCCGAGCTGCACTACTTGGGCTTGTTTGGTGGCTGTCAAGGGGCTGGAAAATTTTGTTGTGTTTCCTTAAACTCATTGTCTTGAAGAAAGTTTTCTTTTGTGATTCCTTAAACTCAATGCTGATTTTGAGATCCTTATGAGGCTTTAATAAGTGCGGTTTCTTTTTGAGGCTTTTATAGTGTTGCTAAGAGACATTTGGGAACTATTTTTGCCTTATGAACTTGCTGAGTTTGGGAAACACAAGAGAGCTGTTTTTACTACACATTCTTGCTGATTTGGGCTTACATGCTATTATTTAGAACACAATTAAGTGTTGTTTGGGGCATTTTGAGGGCTAATTTTGGGCAGTTTTGACACTGTGTTGGAACCACTTTGACACCGTTTGGGCAACATTTTAGCACTGCTTTGTGCATCGATTTTTGGAGAGGTTTAAGTAGCCTTTAAGTGCTGATTTACACAGTTTTAAAATTGGATTTCAGGAGCCCTTTTACCCACTATTTTGAGGTTTTTCTGTGTTATTATTTAAACGCTTTTAGGTCAATTCACTTACTGTTTTCCCCATTTCGGCTTTACTAGTTTTGGAAGTGGGTCGGCCTCCTCATTCTTTTGTTTTATTTATTTTTAAATGGTTAAGTAAAAAATGAGAATTTCTGATTTAATTATTTGGAAGACACTTAGAAATATTTGAGGATTAGTTGAAAAACACTTAATTGAGGGTAGAACACCTTGAATCACTTTAAGCACAAGTTAAAGTGTAGGTTTCTTAGATGTTAGGAGCACATTCTAAATGAGAGTCCATCTACCTAATTCTCAGTATAGACTTCTTAGATTTTAGGAGCACACCCTAGGTGAGAGCCCATCTACCTAATTCTTAGTGTAGGTTTCCTAGATTTTAGGAGCACACCTTAGGTGAGAGTCCATCTACCTAATTTTCAGTGTAGGCTTCCTAGATTTTAGTAGCACACTTTATGTGAGAGTTTATTCACCTAATTTTTTAATGTAGGCTTCCTAGATTTTAGGAGCACACCCTAGGTGAGCGTTTATCCACCTAATTTTTGAATAAATAATGAAACTAGACACTTGACCCTGATTCACAAACTGATTAAGACACTACACATGAAGATGCACCGAGACATAGTTCATGCTCCTTAATTAAATCAATTGTGGAATTCTCATCATGACTTGACCTATAGTGAAACCCAGTGCACCAGGATTTGAGCTTGGATATTACACTCAAATTCTCCTGGCAATTGGAGAAATTTTTTAATGCTACATATGGATCACCGGACTAAGATAAGTCTAGGGTATAGGTGGCGAGGGAGATAACAACATTGCTTATATGTGCTTAAACGAGGGATACAAAGTGTGATTATTAGAATAATATCTCTAACTTCAATGATCTTCAATAAGGGAGAGAAAATGATCGAGAGAAAATGATCAATGATACTATTCGCCGATTTTTTGTGGGATCGTTGCCTTCGATGCTCTTAGGTTGTCAGTAGTTCTAGCACGATTAGCGTGACTAGACTGTAGACTACACGACTTTACAAAATATTTACAAAAATAAAATAAAAATTTCTTTTGCATGTTAAAAAGGACTGCATAAAAAAGAGGGACTTAAACAATAGCTTTTGCATGAATATCAAAAAAAATTTCTGTGAAAATTTATAAAGGTCCACGACTAATCATTCGGATTGAGATTAAGGACTGCCCTCCGTAGATTGTCGGGCTGGTATTTCTTGTTCAAGATAGCACATAGTCCAGCTCTGAGCCCTCACTTCTACCAATGTCTTACACTCAGTCCTGGTCTTTCATATGTGGCTAAGGATTTCTTTTGCTTGTTATTTTGTACTACTCGTTTTTTTTTAACTTTCGTGTTAGGTTTTCTCACTTTGTTTATTTTTCTTGCAAGTTTATTGAAATCTACTGCAAATTATACTATGCTCGCAATATTAATCACGCAACAGTAGCAGATGCTCAGACACGCTTTTACAGTTTATCTATAGCATTTTACTTTTCAAGTGACTTTTGTTTACCTGCAATTTGCTTATTCTGCATGTAAAACAAAAATTGAAAAAAAAATCGAAACAAGACAAAACCAAACTTTGACACCAAAACTGGGAAACATAAATAAAAAATCTCAAACACTTAAACCCCGGAGTATCGCTACAACAGGAGCTTGGAGCAACTTCGTGGGTAGCGCGGCATGGAGCTTGGAGCGGACTACAAATGGAGGTGGTCATTATTCTACAACAACAAAACAAGTCTACGCCTAACACGATGTAAATCCTCATCCTTTTTTAGGCTCCTGCACGATTATGTTATGCAACGTAAGTCCTAATTCATTTTAGGTTATGAGGATGTTGTTCATTACGACGAAAACCTTCATCTTTTTGCGGGCTATTTGCATAATCAGTCATTGTGCAAGTGTAAGTCTCAAATAATAAAATTGACAGGATTGAACACTCAAATAACATCTTATCCAAAACACAGTCACACAGTAGGATAGTCTGGGAAGTCACTGAGGTTTCTCCTCAGGATCTGTGACATCTCCTACCTGTTCCTTCCTTTGAACTCCTGAAATAATTGTTCCTATTTGAGCTACTCTGACTTGTTTTTCCACATCCTACCGTGAAAACCTAAACTTTGAAATCTTGAAGACTAATACCTCTAATCATTATCGAGAGTTTTCTCAAGTGACCCCAGTCATTTGTGGTGCAATTAACTATAGAAGTTTGCCTCTACAGAGAACTTAGAACCCATGTAAAATAAATCATATTTATTATTTATATTAAATATGGGCACTTGTCGGTCACACATAAAAATGTTCGCAGACCAAATGGATGTCACAAATCTCTTAGTTTGCAAGATTGAGTCTATTGCTGAGTTATACACTTATCTTTCAGGAGGGTGTAGTATTCGCAGTATCAGACACGATTATGCAAACTATTAGACAAATGAGATCTATTTGGTCTTATTTTAAAAAAATTAAAGCACGCTACTTTCAAAACCAAAAATAAATACATCTTATATTTAAATTAAATTTCAAAATTGCTTTCATAATTTTCAATTTTCAAAAAGTTGACCGATAGAGACCAGATAGACTAAACCATACCGGTACAGTAGGAGATTCATGATTTGGGTCAAAATCAGAAGACCACTTGAGTAACCTGATTGAATTGCCTGCAATTTTAAGATATTTTTGGAGAAAATCCGAGTGTAGTCTTCAACCACAGTTAATTGAATCAACACATGTCTCTCATCCATGAACCTCATTTTCTATTTTCCTGCTAGTTTGAGATCATGAAAATTTTTTTTGATAACTTCCATACATGGGTGCCCCCACTGAAATTTTTTAATAAGAGCGAACTTAAATTTCTCAGTTATGGTTGAAATTTTTAAGTCAAAGAAAAGAAGTGTTGTTTTCCCAATTTTTCTACTCGCCTTCTTTTATAATTGGAGGGAAAGACAACCTTCGACTTCACTTGAAGATTACCCACCACGTGGGCAAAGAAGGCAATGTCCATCAGAGAAGGGAGCACCATCAGAGCAGGGAAATCTACCTGCTAGTAGATCTCGAGATAATTGCAGTGAGGTGCAAAAGAATGCGAAGCTGTCGGCGTCTCCTACTGCAAAGTCCCCCTGCTGCAAAGTCCCGACTGGAAGCAGGAGAGGCGAACATGGAAAGGCAAATGCAGCAGTCGAGCAGGGTCAAGGAGACTACGAGCAAGCGCTAAGAAACCAGCGGAAGAGTATATATATATACACAAGTCGAGTTGAAACTATATATATTGCCTTAATGGTTGATGATGTGAGCATAAACATGTCGAGTTGAACTCAAACCAACTTGAATTTGATATAGAGCTTCGTTAATTAATTGAGTTCGAGCTCAATTCTTCAAGTTGAAGTCGGCTCACAAGTCGGCTCATATATTTTGAAAGAGAAAAAAATAAATTTGATTTTTAATATCAATGTAATAGAATGAAAAAAAATGAGAAAATGAGAAATCAGATAAGAAAATACTTGATATAAGATATAATTTTTAAATATTTTTAACAAGCTAGTATTTATATTCTAGTATTTTAATATATTTAAATGCATTTTATATTAATATTTTTAAATGAGCTGACTTATGATCTAATGAATCGAGCTTGGGTTGGCTTAAGTTTAGCTTATTAGTACATTGAGCACAATTTGCGAGCCATTTACTAAGCCGAGCTTGAGCTGGCTCATATGTTGTCTTCACGAAAATTGCACCCCTAGTTGATGACTATTTTTCATGATTTTGTATAGAGTATACGAGTTACAAAAGAAAATTGTGCATAACTAATCTAGAACATCATTTAACATTGATCAATTTAAAAAACTAATTCTGGATACTTTCATTTCGTATGTGTTATTCTATGATCTTTTTTAGTCATGTCATACGATAATACATCTAAATGGATAATTTATTTATAGTTCTACATCATGTAACTGCCTTGTTAAAAAGATAGAGGTTTATTGGCCATTTTATTTTTTGGATTTCGGATTTGGATGATGATACACAGCTATAAGTTATTATATAAAATGCTTGTGGGGTGCGATNGTTGATGACTATTTTTCATGATTTTTTATAGAGTATACGAGTTACAAAAGAAAATTGTGCATAACTAATCTAGAGCATCATTTAACATTGATCAATTTGTAAAACTAATTCTGGATACTTTCATTTCGTATGTGTTATTCTATGATCTTTTTTAGTCATCTCATACGATAATACATCTAAATGGATAATTTATTTATATNTACATGAACAACCATGCTGAAGCCGACATTATGTTAATAACCCCATTGCAAGGTATTGCAAGGTGACACAAGGGCAAGAATCTTGTATAAATAATCATCCAACAAAACAAATTTCTAGATGTTGATTGGGTTAAAGACACCAAAGAAAAGATCCACCTCTAGCTCTTGTAGTATGTGGGGTAAAACTGATCATGCGAAGTAAGAATCTATTTGTGACCTTAAAAGCAAAGTTAAAATTTAATACAAGGCAATGACACTTGGTACTTAAGAAGGAAGATGATTAATAATGTAGTTAAAAGAAATAAACAATCAAGTAAAAAAATCTTTTTATTGTAATGTGATAACTGGGCTATCATAAGAATTGCAGCAAATCATGTATAGCATGAAATATCTAAATACATTGGGTTCGACTAATTTTTCATTATAAAAAATAATAAAAATGAACTTAGCCCAATTATATTATGTTCTAAAAACCAAATTGCAGCCTCACTAGAGCTTTTACCTAGAATCAATTTTGCTGATCTAATCAACGGGTAGGACATGATAAAAAAATACAACAAAAAGGAGAGTATTGAATTAATCATTATTTTGTAGCTAGCACCTTTTCATCTAAAATAAACTAGCAATTTGTGGACGACAACTTTCATCTACAACAACTCATTTACAACTAAATATATACAGCAATCCAATGATCCATGGCCCATAGCTTTCTATTACAAATGTGTAAATTCTAGATTCTAGACTTTTGAACTGATTTTCATAGATAGTTATTTTTCCACCTATTTATGCACAATTTCTAACTGTCTTTTACATGAATACAAGGACATGGATTCGTGCTATCTGCATAAAAAGCTAGATAAAGAGAGAACTTGGACAAAATAAAAAGAAGTGCCAATCATGCAAAAATTAGATGTGTCAAGTTTTAACAAATAACTTGTAATGATGTAGTTTAAGAAAAACTGGATGCTAGCCTACAAGCTTAGGTGGTAAGTTTATAGCAAGTTGCACAATTCCAAGTAAACAACATTACTAAGAAGAGCCTAGGTGAATGCTCAGCCTCAATTTAATAGATCTGTCTTAATCCTTTAAACACTAAAGATGAGTTAGACTTTTATGATGATCATTGATAACAAGTCGTTAATAATGTGGAAATAAAATCATAAAACAAGCTTGTGACCTTGGAATTAAGTTGATCAAACTTAAATGCGATGGCAGTAAGTATTGATGTTGGAGAGGATCGGTTAACAAACAAAAACATTAAGGACCTGGAGAATTACAGATCCAATTTGTGGGTGCCAACTAGTTTAGCTGGTAAAGACTTTGAGAGTTACAGCTAAAATTTTAGGATTAAATTTGTCCCATATTAGATTTATACTAAAAACACAAAAACATTCAAAACAAACATACATACTACATTAACTTGGACAATTTAACTTTGCTTGATTAACAAGATGTTTAAATTTTTGAAAGAAATGGAACTTCAAAAATAATTATTTCAACATAATTGAATGTTATAATTGCCAATTTGCAATCCCAAAAATATTCTTTATAATTAAAATAGAGCATATAGACGGCCTATGCATCTCTTTCTCAGCAGCCCACTTCGCTCACTCAACTTGTGGTGTTACCCAATGCTTGGAAAGTAGGTAGATATTACGCAGTGAGTTTAATGCTATTGAAAACACTTAATTAAGGCCTGTAATTGGTGAAATAAAAACTTAGTTACAACAAAAAAGGGATTGCTAAATACAAAATGAAACATTTTGTACGGGAAAGCAAATAAATAATTTCGTCCATGAAACCAATGGCAGAATTGCAAGTTAAAGCTTTATTGCAGAATACCACAAAAAATGCAACTCAATCATTAATGTACATATGATGCAAAAAATTTAAGGTAGAATTAAATGGAGTTGATTATGAAAGTGCAATTTGAACTGTCATGTTTCTTCCATTCATGTGGGTTTAAAATGGGGTGAATCTTTAGTCTTCTCATGCTAATTTAAATATTTCTTATTTTAGAAATTTAACAAAAAAGACCATAAAGAAAAATAAATATTTTGACGCAAATGATGCCAAATTTGGTGCGACGCTCGAGATTGGACTGGTGACATAAGGTTTGACCAAATGAGGATGTTGGTGAAACAATCTGCGCGTAGAAGAGTGTAGTCATAAAGAAACAAAACTGAATTCTTGCCGTGACAATTATTAGAGATGAAAATAGACCAATCTAAGAAAGGAGCTTCAGAAACTCCGTGGTCAAGTTTATAAGCAAGGAAGGCCCTACGAAAATACAAAATATCATGAAAAGACTGAAAAATAGTCTGCAAAGATAATTATTTATACTGCCATTAGAAAGAAACATGCAGCATGCTTAACAAAAAAGAGAAAGGTAATGAAAACCCTATGATTTTGGTTAAGGGTCATCATAAGGCCAGTGAGAATATGTATTCAATGCACCATGTAAAGCGCAGGGAAATCAAATATGTCAACTATAAGTAATTAAACTCAAAAAGATTATTAAGCAAGTCATAGTAACAAAATAGGTATGTTGTTTATTCAGGAAGTGAGCACCTTCAGGTGGACAGAATTTCAAAGAAAAAAAAGTTCAGTTCATAGACAGAAACAAAAATTTATAAAAAAAATTAAGAGAAATTTACATATGTAGCACACAATACAAAAGTATTTTCATATCGCACACCTAAACTTTTATATTTTCAAACATAGCACTTCGGTGTTTTGAACTTATGCATGAAAAAGTATATTTAACTTTTAAAAAGTGGTAATATTGATATTTTTTATGTGATATTAAAAATCTAAGTGCTCTGTGTGTAAATATGGAAGTTTTGGTGTGAGATATAGAAATACATAAAAATTGTGTGATATGTATGTAAATGTGTCCAATATTAAACTGAAACCAACACAACCTGAAAACACATCTTAAAAAAAATCGGGGAACAAACAAACCTCTGTTTGGCTTTGTAATGATGCTAGTAAATCCTTCACAGAAGGGTCGTTAGGGTCAACACCTGGCAGCTGCAAAGAGCAAGTTGATTACTAAATGGTGTCACAGTATTTCTCATAAAAGAATAACAAACACAAAATATAACTTGAACCAAAACATATACCGAGTTGAGAATGGATGAAACAAAAGACTGGTCCTCCAAAACCTTGCTAATATCAGATGGGTCCGGAGCATCTTTAGGATTCTCCTGCACAGACATTTGAAGTGCTGCACATTGATAGCTTGAGTAAATCAGTACAATAATTTGAATTTACTATGCATGAATATCTAATATATACGGTCCCAGTAGTTTTGATCCCTAGGTTAAGACTTTGCTAAATTTCCACATGATCCGGGAAAGTAATTCCAGCAACAAAATGCTGACTAAGAAAACAGAAAAGAATGTACTGCCAATGTTAAGAAGCAAACTTAAATTCATGTGCCATATGAGATCTCATTATCAAAACTTAAAAATGATGCTCTTAGCTGCTATTCGTCTGATTATAAAAACAGAAAAAAAAAATTATAAATGTGCTTTTGGCTGGGTAGATGGCTTAAGCTTTGAACTACAAGTAAAAAAACAGAAATGCAGTTTATCGTATTATTGACCTCCATGCATGAAATTCATGAGACGAATATACATTAAAAATGGACAGTGAGGTGGAGTCACAAAAATCAGTGTCAAGACGCTTCAATTGCCATCAAACTTGTTCAAACATTGATTGATCGCAAGATGGTCGCATTCAAAACGTTGAGAATAATTCAGGAAGGTCACTTGATGAAGACAAAGGTTGTCGAATGTGAAGCATGCAAAGTGGTGCTAGATTGCTTCAAATGTTGTCGAAGTTGCCAAAACGATAGTTGTTCAAAAAAAGGATCTAAACAACGTGTTTGGATCGTCAAAATTAACATAGAAGCTTCCATGATTAATTGGACACGAACCGATAAAAACGATAGATTGCAGAGAAGAATTCATGTAAATTGGGTCCAAATACCCTTAATCGTCTTTGAAGTTGCTCAAATTATCTCAATTCGTAAAATGGACTACATTGGCTCTTTTGAAGATTCAAAATTATCTAAGAAGGATATCCATATAAACTTATCTGCTTGCATAAGAACAAAAGCATGAGTTATCTGTATCTCAAAGCGAAAACATAAAATTCCAGGCAAATTAATAATTGATTTGTGAGAAGAGATAAAAATGCAGATTATCCAAACAGATTAGCATAATATACAAGATTTTAATAATTATCCATATTTATACTGAAATTAAAGATATTATTATATGCATAAAAAAAAAATCCTTTTTAGCCACCTGAATCCTGAAAAATCCTACATAATTCAGTGCCAACCTTCGTCCCATCCTCTCATTATTAACAAGCAAAAATAAAAAAATAAAAAAATAAAAAAGTAAAATCCTCCTAAACTGAAACATCTACCCAAAATCCTCTATCCCACTAAAGCGTGCTTAGAAGTGACATATTTGTATGCATCATAAATTGTAAAATACTCCTGCAAATGAACATATTTAGATTATTTAAGACTTGCACAAATTCTGTAGATAAATATTTCAAATCAAACACAATGTTTTAAAATTCGTGAACTATTCAGAACATAGACTAATGCAACTCACAAATGGACAAGAATTCATGCAAGTGTATTGAGATGTGTGCACTATTAATATAAAATATCCACATGTGCTCCAATAAGTGTGTAGAATGCTTAAATATTTGATTTTGGGGGTTACTTTTTAAAAAAAAAAAAATAAGTTTATCTTTACTACAAGAAGCATGCAAGTATATCTAAATTTTACAAAAATCTCTTTTTTCAAAATCAAATTCGAAGTCATTGTTGGCATCAGTTTTTGATGTCACGAGTGTAGGATGTCCGTTCGAGCGCTAAGAAATGTTGCTTGATGCACGTGTCGACTCCTGCAGCGCGAGACATCCACTTTGGACCCACCGACACGTGTTGAGGGGCACGTAGCCGAGGTCATTTTGCTAGGCTTTGGCTTTCGCTTGGGCTAAAGCAGGTCAGCATTAGGCACATCGGACGATTTCGATCGGGCCCAAAAATATTATTCGTCGCGCCACGCACTAAATTGGCTCGAATTGATCCGATCACTAGCAAGCTCGTTCAAATGGCCCCGAACGACAAAATAGACCACGCGAGTGAGTACGAAATGTCGATTCCACTTAGGACGGACGCTCGTTGGACCACGATTTTGCGTGCGGGCTAAAAATGCGTGAATTTTTATTTTTGTCTCAATTGCTAAAATAAGTGGTCCAAACGACCCCAGATGATGAAACGAACTGCGCGATCGCGTCCGGGATGTCGATTTTGCCTAAGGGAGACCCTTGTTATATTGCGAGGACATTTTCGACGAAATTGNCACACACACACACACACACACACACACACACACACACACACACACACACACACACAGAGACATAGATGTCATTTCATGTTTATTGATGGTGAGTAACCTATCACATGTCTACTCATAATGAGTGTTTATGTTAGATTAGACAGCCATTTATTGGTGGTAGTAGTTGAGCGATGTAGAGAATTATGAGAGACCACCAAGCCTAGTCGGGTGCATATGACAGGTTGCTAACACATTTTATAGGTTTGGATATAGGAGCATTTATACATTGGGAGACCCATATTACATGTTTCATACCCTAAATAGCTTCAAGGAAAGAGCTTCGATAATAAGTATCTAAGCAATTTTTTATAATTTTGCATATAATTTGCTATAATTTATTATATATTTTAATTATCATACATTTTCTATAGTTGGCGCTAGATCAACAAAGAGAGATGTGGCAAAGTGTTGTTAAAATCTACATAAATGAGATTGATGACTTATTACAAAGCCATGTTAATATTATTTTTATTATTAAATATCATCATATATCACCATCAAGGCAACGCTTCTTCATTTGCATAGTGGTCATCATTTGATCTATCATGGCACATAGAAACATCATAATTCTTTACCTGCCACAAACACCAACATACTTCTTGTGAAAGACTCCTTTTGTGATGAAACCTAGTTCAATACCCAAGATGTCACATTATACATGACACTATTACATGCCAACTTACTATTATCATGGTAGCCACATAAACTAATACATTCAAGGTAGGCAGCTACATCATAAGGTGTAGGGGATGTTGTTGATGAGCCAACCACACTAGAATATTACACATGAGAGATTAGAAATTTGAGCTTCTGATTATGACAAATTAGAGACTTGCGTCATACAACGACGACACAAGTGAAAAGATTAGTGCTATTTTTAGAAGCTATATTCTATGAGTTATATTCTATACAATATANCAAAATCTCTAAGAGGTATGAAAGTTTCCTGAGATTTGTTTTTGGAAGATTTACATGCATATCACTCAATTCTTATCTATTTACATATCTGAACACCTGAATTTTAATTTTTTACATATATGCCACCTTACTCATGCATGAGAAGGTGTATTTCACCTTTTAAATGTTATAATGATGGTAGTTTTGAATTGATACGAAAGATTTAGGCGGTATAAATGTAAAAAAAAAAAGAGAGTAAATTTAGCTGTTAGATAGGTAAAAACATAAGAATTGGGTGGTATCAATGTAAATGCTCTTCTACTTATATCCCCTTCTTTCTGTCTAAGAGATGAGATCAATTCACACAATTAATTAATTCTCTCCCTATTCTTTTTTTGAAATTTCGGCCGTGGAATCATTTTGGTTAGGTTCGTAGGTCGGGTTCAGGTCTTATCCAAATTGTCCTGAAGCAAAATTTTGACCCAAATATTACACATGTTAGAAAGCCCAACCCAAAATAGACCCACCAGCCTGCAAACTGGAATATGACTCATATAACTCGTTTAACATAATACAACTATTTCTGTCAAAATGAGGTCAATTTAAGTAATTTGAGTTAATCCTGCTCAATTTCGAATTAACGGATTAATTTCGGATTAATGGGCCAATCTGAACCAGACCCAAAAAATTAAACATGTCTAGGTTAACTCGAACTCACTTTTTTCAAGTCAAGATTGGGTCAGATTCAGTTGGAAAGTCAATTTTCGATACCTCTAAATTTACAAGTAATTCATCATCAACTTATTCTAACTGGTTTATAAGTAGAAGCGTCATTTTTTCTTTCACGTGATTCCAATAAATTAGTTACTGTAGTTAAATTACATATTAAATTTTATTAAAGTATGCTGTTAATAGAAGTTATTAATACTTTGATTGTCATATAACTCCTAAATTTTACAATCTTGAACCCTTTTTATCCCTAGTGTTACCTTACTTTCAGAAGAGGAAGGAGGTTGGTAGGTCTATCAAAATGGTTTGTTGTTCGCGAATAATTCGTGATCGGCTCATTAAGTATCTCGTGTTTGATTTATTTGCTAATCAAATAAGTTGAAAATAAAATCTTTGTGCTCGATATATAAACGAATCAAACACGAATAAAGATTTGTTTGTTCGTGCTTGACTTNGCAGAACACGAATAATGATATTTTTTAACGAGTTGAGCATGAGCTGAGCTTGGGCTCGCTTAAGCTCGACTCGTCTACACTTTGAGGTTGGAATCTGGTTTGTTATGATGCAATGACACTTCTAATTAAAAACTCATACAACGTTGGACACTTCTTTGACACTGACCCTTGCCTGACAAGTCTCAGATAAATGATGGACACGTCATTGATGTATCCAATTTAAATGATTTTAAAATATAAAAGGGACATGCATGTCGGGCATGCGTGCTTTAAATTAATAAATTAAATTTTTTTAAAATAATTTTATGGTATATTTTTTATAATTAAAATTTAAAAATATATTTTTTT
>JXCR01135816.1:54683-99173 GCA_002079205.1 Phalaenopsis hybrid cultivar | reverse complement strand
ATTTAAATTCCTTTTCTTTAGCTCAATCTGTTGTTTTTTCTTCTAGGTATTGAAGTCTGAAATTAAGGCCCTCTTACCTGCAAATCCTGAAATACTTGATGGCGTTGAAGATCTCATGCAACTTAGCTATTTAAATGAGCCATCTGTGCTCTATAATTTGCAGTATAGATACGATCGAAACATGATTTATGTAAGTATCCACTACATAGCACATATTTCTAATGTATTGGCATATCTCACACTTAAACTTCCATATTTATGCACTTAGCTCTCAAATCTTTAAAAACGCATAAAAAATAGCACTATTATCACTTTTTAGAAGTGAAATGCACATTTTTCACTTTTAAATATGAAATTTTAGATGTGAGATATGTAAATATATAAGAATTGTGTGCTACGAACGTAAATTTCCTACTTTAAATCCCACATACTATAAGATTTAGAAAGTCCTATTTTTTTTTTGTGCTTTTACAATCTAGTCCAAAGCTGGGCCAGTTTTGGTTGCCATCAACCCATTTAAGGAGGTTCAGCTCTATGGAAACGAGTACATAGAAGCATATAGGCGCAAATCTACATCCAATCCACATGTTTATGCAATTGCAGATACTGCCATTCATGAAATGATCAGAGGTGATCTGTAAATTCTTTCTTTCTAATTATGTGGTAAACATTTCTTTCAATCTCTAACAATGTTTTGTTTTCTTTCAGACGAAGTCAACCAATCGATCATTATAAGGTGTGTAACCACCATTAGAGAATTTTCATATGCCATAGTGACTTTTGTCATTTTGCATCTCTAACCTTGTGAGGTATGGATGTTTGCAAAAAATGTGAATTTTTGCAATAAATATCTGTTGTGACAAAAAGGAATGTTTGTTTATTCCTGCAGCTTGTAGAGCTATTTATGTTCCTTACATGCATATTGATAATTGGAATTTATCTATTTAATTTCTTTATTGATTTTGCAATTTGTTGATTGTGGTGCGCTTTTGCAGTGGTGAAAGTGGAGCTGGGAAGACTGAAACAGCAAAGATAGCCATGCAGTATTTGGCTGCTCTTGGAGGAGGAGGCAGTGGAATGGAATATGAAATTTTACAAACAAATCCTATACTTGAAGCATTTGGCAATGCAAGAACAGCAAAAAATGATAACTCCAGTCGTTTTGTAAGCAACTGAGTCCTCCTCATCAGTTTACTTAGTCACAAAATCGATTATTTCACCATACAATTTGGACTGTTTTGAAGTATCACATNATTAAAATTTAAAAATATATTTTTTTATTTTAAATCTTCAACTTTATTCGTCCAATTTTTTTCTGGCAGACTAGCTGGACATCTTAATTTTTGAAGAATAATGCCATTAAATTTTTTATTTTCTTTTTATATTATTCTTAATATTTTATATATTTCTTTAATATGCATAGTTTTTATTATAATGACATTATCCTATATATACATATCTTATATTTTTAAGAATAAAAAAGTCAGGTGTTTGGATAGGTGCCGCACAGTGATTTGCTTGGTAGAGTGCAGTCCGGGTCCNTATTATTTTTAAATAATTAATAGAATACAATATTACAAAGATTTATAATCAATTAAAATTATTAATTAAAAAATTAAATAAAAATAGATTAATATTTATTTAAATAAATATTTCAATTTAAATAATAAGAATAAATCTCGCCTCTACCCATAACATTCTACCACTGCATTAGCTAGTGTTTGACTCACTAAGAAAACAAGCTGAACACACAATTTTTTTTGTGTTTGCTGTATAAATTAGCAAAACACGAATAATGATATTTTTTAACGAGTTGAGCATGAGCTAAGCTTGAACTCGCTTAAGCTCGGCTCGTTTACACTCTTTGAGGTTGGAGCCTGGTTTGCTATGATGCAATGACACTTCTAATTAAAAACTAGTATAACGTCGGACAATTCTTAGACGCTGACACTTGTCTGACAAGCCTCAGATGAATAATGAACACGTCATTCATGTATTCAAATTAAATGATTTTAAAATATACAAGGGACATGCATGTCAAACATACGTGCTTTAAATTAATAAATTAATTTTTTTTAAAAAAAATTTATGGTATATTTTTTATAATTAAAATTTAAAAATATATATTTTTATTTTAAATCTTCAACTTTATTTGTCCAATTTTTTCTGGCAGACGAGCTTGAGCAGCTCATGGGCATCTTAATTTTTGAAGAATAATGCTATTAAATTTTTTATTTTCTTTTTATATTATTCTTACCATTTTATATATTTCTTTAATATACATAGTTTTTATTATAATGACATTATCCTATATATACATATCTTATATTTTTAAGAATAAAAAAGTCAGGTGTTTGGACAGGTGCCGCATGGTGATTTGCTTGGTAGAGTGCGGTCCGGGTCGTTAACCAGAGCGAAGTTTCCTGTTAGGGAGGGCAGAAAAGGGTGTGTACGAGTAACTGCATTCAGAGAGACGGAGAGGCGTGAACTTGAGAGGAGAAACGTGTGAAGCAGGAGGGATGGATATAACAAGCAGAGGACTGCGGGCAGTGTTGTGTGAAGGTGGAACGGGGTTCTGAAGGTTTGAATCCAGTTAGAGAAACATAAAAAGGGAGTTGGAGAAGGGTTCTGTGTGCTGAGCTGGGCCGGCAGCTTTGTTTGGTTAGTGGGCGGATGAAACCTGGAGCGCTCGATTTTAGGAGAGTGTGAGAGATTGGGAATCACGGAGGAGTTTTGGTTGAAGCAGAGGAGGAGGAGGATGGTTCGCTGCTGGAGACTATGAGATCGCCGACGAGAGGTTGGCAAGGAGGATGGAGTGGAAATCGACAGTTCGGCGGCGTGAACGAGAGAGGGGAAGGCGATGGGGGCTGCGAATAGAGAGGGAGGTGCACTGTGAGAGGAGCTATGAGCGTGCGGGAGAAACAAGAAGGAGAAGAAGCACATAGGGAGCCGGAAGGAGAAAGAAAGCAGTATGTCACCTCCCAAAAGAGCCCTTATGGGTGGTGGGCAGCCCAAAACTTAAATACTGTTTTTCGGTCCTTCACCTAGCCGATGTGAAACTATTTGTCCGTTGCATTTTCCTCCACCCAATCACGTGACGCCCTCGTCACAGATCGGCTCCACCGAGGGTCCCATTGGACCATGGAGAGTCCACACACCTAACAGACAATAATCTGCTCTGATATTACTTGTCACCTCCCAAAAGAGCCCTTATGGGTGGTGGGCAGTCTAGGACTTAAATACTGTTTTTCGGCCCTACACCTAACCGATGTGGGACTATTTGTCCGTGACAAGTAGCTACCTTGGAGGACAATTAAATCTTTTTATTCTCTTTGTTTGATTAGGTGAGACTAGGGGTATAAAAGAATGAGTGGAGTCGAGTTTGAGTGATCCTCAGCTTGAGTTAGAACTTAATTAATTGAGTTCGAGTTCGAGCTCGAGCTTAGTTCTACTGTTCAAGCTGGCTCACGAGCTGATTTCTTTACTTTGATGGTAAAAAAAATTATATTAATTGAGTAAATATGAAATAAAAATAATAAATCATTTGATATACAATATAAAATATCATTTTAGAAATCATTTTAATAGGTTAAAGGTAAAGTAAATTTTAATATATTTTGAGTATATTTCATATAAAGATTTTTTTAAAATGAGTTAGTTCTAATGAGTTGAGTTGGAGTTGGTTTGAGTTTGACTTGTTAGCTTATCGAGCTCCACTCATGAGCCACTTATCGAGTCAAGTTCAAGTTCGCTAGGCTCGTTTATACTTCCAGGTGAGATGAGCGGCAGAGATAGTGCCACACACACACACACACGCACGCACACACACACTTTTTCTGAACATTTTCAACAATGGAGGTCCCTTCCCCCCGACCCTTCACCATGACATTTGGCAGCTAAACAATGACTTGAAACACATATTTTTTCTCTTAATTAATCCCCTCAAGTCTGTGCATAAAGAGATTATAATATATTATTCTACTAAGATATATCTGAGGAAAGTTTCTCTCAGCTCTTTAGAATCTTCTAAGTCCAGTCGTAAACCTTTTTTTTATAAAAATGGAATGAATTACTATAGTTGTGTTGATGGAAAAATAACCTATTCTGTAGATTTACCTTTGGTTACTAACAGCAGTTTATGATTGGTCTCCTTATGCTTCTCAGTATCACATTTATTTTATGCATGAATAAGCCACTATTTATCATAAAATCATGTTAATATTCATGGTTTTATCTGTGGCAACATACACAATTGGGGATTATTAAATTTGTTCTTCTTTTGAATTCTGTAATTTTCACTGTTGCACTTTTGCACCTCTACTGAGCTTCTGATCTTTGAAAACAGAGAAGCTGAATTTGAAAAGTGCGGAAGAGTACAAATATCTGAGACGGACCAACTGCTTCACAATCAGTGGAGTCAATGATGCTGAAAGGTTTCGCTCCGTGCAGGTACTTAAATATTATTATGCTATTTGTAGGATGAGATTACTAATTAGAAAGATTTACATGCATACTACTCAATTCTTATGTATTGACATATAAACTTTAATTTTTACATATTTGCCCTTCAATTTTTTTTTAAGTTAAAATGGTGATATTTTTNTATTACATTTGAATACAAGATAGTGTGCTTGTGTGTTTTATGTGTCTCCATATGCACTTGTGTATATGCGTGCGCAGCATGCTTGTGTCTATGAATGCAAGCACACATGCATGTCCATATGTGCGTGTGCACGTGCATATGTGCATGCATTTTGAATGTGTATTTTTTTAAGGTAAATGTATGTATATACATGCATTTAATTATGCGCGTGCATATGTGCATGGATTCATTTCGCTAAGACTTTTGTATGTAAATTTGAAAGTTTTGGTGAGAGATATGTAAATACATTAAAATAGTTGGCTACACATAAAAATTTCCCTTAAATGTTTTGATCTAATTTCAACTATAACCATACATTTACTTTTATGTTGTGTAAACACATGCAAACAAATAAAAAGATCACCGGCTAAGACATACATAGAATAATATTTTACTTATTTGCATTCAAGGTTGGCAGGATTTGGAAATAATACAAACAATAAGGTTCCCATAAGATGGCAAATATGCGTAAACAATGAAAAAACAAGAGCCATTTATCGCCATATAAAGCTTTATTATCATTATAAAGTGTAGGAAATGAATACTATATTCCTTTACTAGTATCAAACATTAGATGCTAACAATTGGACAACTCGCAATTAGTTCAACTACATAAAGGAACCAAAAGCATTAAAGTTTAACAATCCATCATTTATATCATCAACCCCCATCCGGCTTGAATGCATATAGGAAATGTAGAATTATTCTAAATTGCTTATATCATTTACTAATGAGTTAATGATCAAAATGGTTTGATGCTAGAGGTAATCCAAACCACAACAGGAAAAATAAATATTATTACTGAAAGCAAACAGGTAGTTACAAGTGACACACTGAAAGGAAAATAGTAACAACAGACAGACAGACAAAACAACTAAAGTTACATCTCAAGGGTGCTTGTTGGTTGTAAGAGAGGCAGTGGGAGATGACAGAGGAGCAACAGGTTAGCGAAAGAGCGTGGCTGGAGTACAAGTGGAGGAGATGGGTTGGCTGGCCGGTAAAAGGCAGCATGGAGGTGGTACGGTAATAATAATAATAAAATTATAATAAACTCAAACATTATTAGAAATAAGCCTAAAAAAACTTCAAATTAGGATCAAATCAAAGAAAAACTCGATCTAATAAAGCAGTTGAAGTGCCAAGGCAATATCCAAAATACTAGATGATCAAAATATTTGAAAACATTTTATTCCCAACGCATAATATTCCAAGCAGACAGAAATCATCACATTTATAATTGATAAGACTCATCATGTCGAGGAGAATTAGTTTATCAATTCAACCTTCACCTGTAAATATGTTCATGCTACCATTAAATGGAAAAAAAAACTGTACCTCCTGTTCCAACTTGAACAAATGACGATTAAAATGCTGTTGCAGCCGTTCATTTGCATAATTTATGCAAAATTGTTCGAAGCTATTTCTCTGCAAAATAAAAAATAGAAATAACGATAGTTACATGTACACAAAGTTGCTAAAAAGGGCAAACTTTACTCACGTCAAAAGATTCAAAACCATAAATATCAAGAATGCTAATTGATCTTCCTGTTCTTAGCTTCCCAACTCCAATTGCCTTGTTAACATTTTCCACAATCCAGTCAAATAGACTGGCATACAATGACTTCGCCAGTGCGTCCCTAGAATCAATTGCCTAAGAAAAAAAGCAAAATTTTCTTATGTCATTTTCTAATAAAGTTATAAGAAAGGGCATTTACAAACACAACACACAATTCTAATGTATTTACATATCTCACGCCTAAACTTTCACATTCATACACGTAAGAAATAGCAGCACTATCACTTTTAAAAAAGTGAAATACATCTTTTCATGCATAGGTTTTGAAGCACACCAAAATGCTAAGCATGTAAATATGAAAGTTTAGGTGTGAAATATGTAAATACATAAGAATTGTGTGCCATGTTGGTGCATTATTAAGATTTCCACCTGAGATAAAGTGAGCTTCTGAACAATATGGTCATTTCCAACTCTCATTTCGCGAGTCGATAGAGCTAACTTTAGATCCAGGATTTCACACCCTAGTAATTTAGATACAGTGATAGCAGCTGAAACAAGAATGCATAATATCAGAAAAATAGATCAAGTGTCCAAAAAACTAAAAAAATTGGAGATTTCAAATTACAGGATTGGTTTTTGGAAAAGTATGCAAATTACCATTTCTAAATAGTCCATTAAAAGTTAATTATATCATATCAAGAATTCTTTCTCATTGNTTACAACCAACAAGCACCCTTGGGATGTAACTTTAGTTGTTTTGTCTGTCTGTTGTTACTATTTCCCTTTCAATGTGTCACTTGTAACTACTTGTTTGCTTTCAGTAATAATATTTATTTTTCCTGTTGTGGTTTGGATTACCTCTAGAATCAAACCATTTTGATCATTAAGTCATTAGTAAATGATATAAGCAGTTTAGAATAATTCTACATTTCTTATATGCATTCAAGCCGGATGGGAGTTGAGGATATAGATGATGGATTGTTAAACTTTAATGCTTTTGGTTCCTTTATGTAGTTGAACTAATTGCGAGTTGTCCAATTGTTAGCATCTAATGTTTGATACTAGTAAAGGAATATAGTATTCATTTCCTACACTTTATAATGATAATAAAGCTTTATATGGCGATAAATGGCTCTTGTTTTTTCATTGTTTACGCATATTTGCTATCTTATGGGAACCTTATTGTTTGTATTATTTCCAAATCTTGCCAACCTTGAATGCAAATAAGTAAAATATTATTCTATGTATGTCTTAGCCGGTGATCTTTTTATTTGTTTGCATGTGTTTACAAAACATAAGAGTAAATGTATGGTTATAGTTGAAATTAGATCAAAACATTTAAGGCAAATTTTTATGCGTAGCACACAATTTTAATGTATTTACACATCTCTCACCAAAACTTTCATATTTCCATACAAAAGTCTTAGCGAAATGAATCCATGCACATATGCACGTGCACATACACTTAATTAAATGCATGTATATACATACATTTATCTTAAAAAAATACACATTCAAAATGCATGCTCATACGCACGTGCACACGCACATATGGACATGCATGTGCACACACACATATGGACATGCATGTGTGCTTGCATTCATAGACATGAGCATGCTGCACACGCATATACACAAGTGCATATGGAGACACATAAAACACACAAGCACACTATCTTGTATTCAAATGTAATAATACAGAAAAATATTAGTTTGGAGAATGGTTTTTGGTTCAAATAACAGGTCAATGTATTGTCTGTTAGGTTATTACAGATGCATAATTAATGCATGATAAATTTTTAAAATTTTATAAAATTTGGTGTCCTACAAATTTGCATGATGTAGATTATGATATAAGCATGGGATTTATTCATCCAAGCCTTCAATAATCTCTAGTATTTTTCTTTGTTTAATCAGGCAGGTTTATGCCATTTGATGATTTATAGCATGTTTTAACTGACAGTTCACTACTTCTTTGCTAAAGCACATATCAATTTTTAATTAAATATTAATTTCACAAAAAGTTTATATTGATGTTTTTTTGCTAGGAATATATCCAAGAAGGAATTGACTGGGCAAAAGTTGACTTTAAGGACAATCGGGACTGTCTCAATCTTTTTGAGAAGGTATGCGTCTTCTTCCTCTAATGAGCTCCAAATGAAAAGGAATAATTAAATTGTGAATGATAGATAATTCAATATGATGACATGTTTTAATAGATTAAGCATTTTTTTAGTACGATTATCAACAAGATATATGTCACTTTACCAAAAAAATTTATACAAAACAGCAGAATAATCTCAAGTGGACAATTCATTACATCACGCACCCCACAAGCATTTTATATAATAACTTATAGCTGTGTATCATCGTCCAAATCCGAAATCCAAAAAATAAAATGGCCAATAAACCTCTATCTTTTTATCAAGGCAGTTACATGATGTAGAACTATAAATAAATTATCCATTTAGATGTATTATCGTATGACATGACTAAAAAAGATCATAGAAAAACACATGAAAGTATCCAAAATTAGTTTTATAAATTGATCAATGTTAAATGATGTTTTAGATTAGTTATGCACAATTTTCTTTTGTAACTCGTATACTCTATAAAAAATCATGAAAAATAGTCATCAACTAGGGGTGCAATTTTCGTGAAGACAACATATGAGCCAGCTCAAGCTCGGCTTAGTAAATGGCTCGCAAATTGTGCTCAATGTACTAATAAGCTAAACTTAAGCCAACCGCAGCTCGATTCATTAGGTCATAAGTCAGCTCATTTAAAAATATTAATATAAAATGCATTTAAAATATATTAAAAAACTAGAATATAAATACTAGCTTGTTAAAAATATTTAAAAATTATATCTTATATAAAGTATTTTCTTATCTAATTTCTCATTTTCTCATTTTTTTCATTCTATTACATTGATATTAAAAATCAAATTTANCCTTCTCCAACTCCCTTTTTATGTTTCTCTAACTGGATTCAAACCTTCAGAACCCCGTTCCACCTTCACACAACACTGCCCGCAGTCCTCTGCTTGTTATATCCATCCCTCCTGCTTCACACGTTTCTCCTCTCAAGTTCACGCCTCTCCGTCGTTCTGAATGCAGTTACTCGTACACACCCTTTTCTGCCCTCCCTAACAGGAAACTTCGCTCTGGTTAACGACCCGGACCGCACTCTACCAAGCAAATCACCATGCGGCACCTGTCCAAACACCTGACTTTTTTATTCTTAAAAATATAAGATATGTATATATAGGATAATGTCATTATAATAAAAACTATGTATATTAAAGAAATATATAAAATATTAAGAATAATATAAAAAGAAAATAAAAAATTTAATAGCATTATTCTTCAAAAATTAAGATGTCCAGCTTGTCTGCCAGAAAAAAATTGGACGAATAAAGTTGAAGATTTAAAATAAAAATATATATGTATTTAAATTTTAATTATAAAAAATATACCATAAAATTATTTTAAAAAAAATTTAATTTATTAATTTAAAGCACGCATGCCCGACATGCATGTCCCTTTTATATTTTAAAATTATTTAAATTGGATACATCAATGACGTGTCCATTATTTATCTGAGACTTGTCAGACAAGTGTCAGTGTCTAAGAAGTGTCCAACGTTGTATGAGTTTTTAATTAGAAGTGTCATTGCATCATAGCAAACCAAATTCCAACCTCAAAGTGTAGAANATATATATATATATATATATATATACACACACACACACACACACACTCTTCCGCTGGTTTCTTAGTGCTCGCTCGTAGTCTCCTTCATCGGATCTCTGTGCCGCAGCGATTTCTGTTACGAGGTCGGTTGCGGCGCAACGGAAATCGGAAAAGGGAAGGGATTGTGTGTCATCCTCCACTTTCGTCTTAACTCGTTGACCCTGCTCGACTGCTGCGCCAGGGTTTTGCACGTTCGCCTCTCCTGACGCCGACAGCTTCGCATTCTTTTGCACCTCGCTGCAATTATCTCGGGATCTGCTAGCAGGTAGATTTCCCTGCTCTGATGGCGCTCCCTTCTTCGGTTGAACCTGACATCGCCTCTTTTGCCCACGTGATAGTTAATCCTCAGGTGAAGTCGGCAGTTGTCTTTCCCTCCAGCTATAAAAGAAGGCGAGTAGGAAAAGTGGGAAAGCAACACTTCTTTTCTTTAACTTAGAAATTTCAACCCTAACTGAGAAATTCAAGTTCGCTCTTATTAAAAAATTTCAGTGGGCTCACCCACGTATGAAAGTTATCAAAAAAAATTTTGATGATCTCAAACTAGTAGGAAAGTGAAAAGTGTGGCTCATGGATGGGAGACATGTGTTGATTTAATTAACTGTGGTTGAAGCCTACACTCGGATTTTCTCCAAAAATTATCTTAAAATTGCATGCAAGTCAATGAAGTTACTCAAGTGGTCTTCTGATTTTGACCCAAATCATGAATCTCCTACTGTACCGGTATGGTTTAGTCTATCTGGTCTCTATCGGTCAACTTTTTGAAAATTGAAAATTATGAAAGCAATCTTGAAATTTAATTTAAATATAAGCGGTATATATTTTTGGTTTTGAAAGTAGCGTGTTTTAGTTTTGAAAAATGAGACCAAATAGATTTCATTTGTCCAATAGTTTGCATAATTATGTCTGATACCGCGAATACTACACCCTCCCGAAAAATAAGTGTATAACTCGGCGATAGACCCAATCCTGCAAACTAAGAGAATTGAGATATCGTTTGGTCTGCGAACCTTTTTATGTGTGATCGACAAGTGCCCCTATTTAATATAAATAATAAATATGATTTATTTTACCTGGGTTCCAAGTTTCCTATAGAGGCAAACCCCTATAGTTAATTACACCACAAATGACTGGGGTTACTTGAGAAAACTCTCGATAATGATTAGAGGTATTAGTCTTTAAGATTTCAAAGTTTATGTTTTCACGGTAGGATGTGAAAAAACAAGTGGGAGTAGCTCAAATAGAAATAATTATTTCAGAATTCCAAAAGAAGGAATATGTAGAGGATGTCACAGATCCTGAGGAGAAACCTCAGTGACTTCCCAAACTATCCTACTGTGTAGCTGTGTTTTGGAGAAGATGTTATTTGAGTGTTCAATCTTGTCAATTTTATTATTTGGGATTTACACTTGCATAATGACTGATTATGCAAATAGCATGCAAAGAGATGAGTGTTTTCGTCGTAACGAACGACATCCTTAGAACCTAAAGTGAATTAGGACTTACGCTGCACTACATAGTCGTGCAGGAGCCTAAAAAAGGGATGAGGATTTACATCGCGCTAGGCGAGCTACCTCAAAGTCCTATGGGTTGTTAATTAGATTAAAGAGAGAGTTTAACCGGTGTAGACTTGTTTTGCTGTTGTAGAATGACGACCACATCCATTTGTAGTCCGCTCCAAGCTCCATGTCGCGCTGCCCACGAAGTTACTCCAAGCTCCTGTTGTAGAATGACGACCACATCCATTTGTAGTGTTTGAAATTGGTGATTTATGTTTCCCAGTTTTGGTGTCAAAGTTTGGTTTTATTTTGTTTTGATTTTTTTTGATTTAATTCTAGTTTTACATGCAGAATAAGCAAATTGCAGGTAAATAAAAGACATATTGAAAAGTAAAATATTGTAGATAAACTGTAAAAGCGTACATGAGCATCTGCTACTGTTACGTGATTAATATTGCGAGCATACTATGATTTGCAGCAGATTCTAATAAATTTGCAAGAAAAATAAACAAAGCGAGAAAACTCAGCATGAAAGTAAGAAAAAAACGAGTCGTAGAAATCGCAAGCAAAAGAAACCCTTAGCCACATATGAAAGACCAGGACTGGTGTAAGACATTGGTAGAAGTAGGGGCTCAGAGCTGGGTTGTGTGCTATCTTGAACAAGAGTTACCAACCCGACAATCTACAGAAGATAGTCCTTAACCTCAATCTGAATGATTAATTGTGGACCTTTATAAATTTTCACAGAAAAATTCTTTGATATTCATGCAAAAGATGTTGTTTAAGTCCCCCTTTTTTTATGCAGAGTTCTTTTTAACATGCAAAAGAAATTTTTATTTTATTTTTGTCAATATTTTGTAAAGTCGTGTAGTCCACGGTCAGTCACTCTAATCGTGTTGGAACTACTGACAACCTAAGAGCATTAGAAACAACGATCCCACCAAGAATCGACGAATAGTATCATTGATCATTTTCTCTCCCTTATTGAAGATCATTGAAGTAGGAGATATTATTCTAATAATCACACTTCGTATCTCTCGTTTAAGCACACATAAGCAATGTCGTCATCGCCCTCGCCACCTATACCCTAGACTTATCCTAGTCTGGTGATCTATATTGACAGGAGAATTTGAGTGTAATATCCAAGCTCAAATCCTGGTGCACTGGGTTTCACTATAGTTTAAGTCATGACGGGAATTCCACAATTGATTTAATTAAGGAGCATGAACTACGTCTCAGTGCATCTTCATGTCTAATGTCTTAATCAATTTGTGAATCAGGGTCAAGTGTCTAGTTTCATTATTTATTCAAAAATTAGATGGATAAACGCTCACCTAGGGTGTGCTCCTAAAATCTAGGAAACCTACACTGAAAAATTAGGTGGATGAACTCTCACTTAGAGTGTGCTCCTAAAATCTAGAAAACCTACACTAAGAATTAGGTAGATGGGCACTCACCTAGGGTGTGCTCCTAAAATCCAAGAAGCCTACACTGAGAATTAGGTAGATGGGCTCTCATTTAGGATGTACTCCTAAAATCTAAGAAACTTACACTTTAACTTGTGCTTAAAGTGATTCAAGGTGTTCTACCCTCAATTAAGTGTTTTTCAACTAATCCTCAAATATTTATAAGTGTCTTCCAAATAATTAAATCAGAAATTTTCATTTTTGACTTAACCATTTAAAAATAAATAAAACAAAAGAATGAGGAGGCCGACCCACTTCCAAAACTAATAAGGTCGAAATGGGGAAAACAGTAAGTGAATCGGCCTAAAAGCGTTTAAATAATAATACAGNATGTGATGATTTCTGTCTGCTTGGAATATTATGCGTTGGGAATAAAATGTTCTCAAATATTTTGATCATCAAGTATTTTGGATATTGCCTTGGCACTTCAACTGCTTTATTAGATTGAGTTTTTCTTTGATTTGATCCTAATTTGAAGTTTTTTTAGGCTTATTTCTAATAATGGTTGAGTTTATTATAAATTTATTATTATTATTATTATTATTATTACCGTACCACCTCCATGCTGCCTTTTACCGGCCAGCCAACCCATCTCCTCCACTTGTACTCCAGCCACGCTCTTTCCCTAACCTGTTGCTCTTCTGTCATCTCCCACTGCCTCTCTTACAACCAACAAGCACCCTTGGGATGTAACTTTAGTTGTTTTGTCTGTCTGTTGTTACTATTTCCCTTTCAGTGTGTCACTTGTAACTACCTATTTGATTTCAGTAATAATATTTATTTTTCCTGTTGTGGTTTGGAGTACCTCTAGCATCAAACCATTTTGATCATTAGCTCATTAGTAAATGATATAAGCAATTTAGAATAATTCTACATTTCTTATATGCATTCAAGCTGGATGGGAGTTGAGGATATAAATGATGGATTGTTAAACTTTAATGCTTTTGGTTCCTGTATGTAGTTGAACTAATTGCGAGTTGTCCAATTGTTAGCATCTAATGTTTGATGCTAGTAAAGGAATATATTATTCATTTCCTACACTTTAAAATGATAATAAAGCTTTATATGGCGATAAATGGCTCTTGTTTTTTCATTGTTTACGCATATTTGCCATCTTATGGGAACCTTATTGTTTGTATTATTTCCAAATCCTGCCAACCTTGAATGCAAATAAGTAAAATATTATTCTATGTATGTCTTAGCCGGTGATCTTTTTATTTGTTTGCATGTGTTTACACAATATAAGAGTAAATGTATGGTTATAGTTGAAATTAGATCAAAACATTTAAGGTAAATTTTTATGTGTAGCACACAATTTTAATGTATTTACATATCTCTCACCAAAACTTTCATATTTACATACAAAAGTCTTAACGATGAATCGATGCACATATGCACGCGCACGTACACATAATTAAATGCATGTATATACATACATTTATCTTAAAAAAATACACATTCAAAATGCATGCACATAAGCACGTGCACACGCACATATGGACATGCATGTGCACTTGCATTGATAGACACAAGCATGCAGCACACGCATATACACAAGTGCATATGGAGACACATAAAACACACAAGCACACTATCTTGTATTCAAATGTAATAATACAGAAAAAATATTAGTTTGGAGAATGGTTTTTGGTTCAAACAAAAGGTCAATGTATTCTGTTAGATTATTACAGATGCATAATTAATGCATGATAAATTTTTAAAATTTTATAAAATTTTATAAAATTTGGTGTCCTACAAATTTGCATGATGGAGATTATTATATAAGCATGGGATTTATTCATCCAAGTCTTCAAAAATCTCTAGTATTTTTCTTTGTTTAATCAGGCAGGTTTATGCCATTTTGATTTTAAAGTTCTAGTTAGGTCATTCCCANCGAGGTAAATCTCGGTGACTTCCCAGACCATCCTACAGTGTGGCTACATTTTTGGAGACGATGTTATTCAATAGTTCAATCCTGTCAATTTTATTATTTGGGACTTACATTTGCATAATACCCGATTATGCAAATAAATCGCAGAAATAAGAGGGTAATCTCGGAACCTAAGGTGGGTTAGGACTTACACTGCACAACATGGTTGTACAGGAGCCTGAAAAGGGATTGTGAGGATTTACATCGCGCTGGGTAAACTACCTCGAAGTCCTATAGGTTGTTATTATGCTAGGAAGGGACAATGCTGAAAAAGATCATCTCGCTGTTCGGTCTGAATTTCTCGCCGTGCTGCCCACAAAGTTGGCTCCAAGCTTCTGTCGTCGCGACGACTCCAGGGTTTAAGTGTTTGGGATTTGTTGATTTGTGTTTCTCAGTTGTGGTGTCAATGTTTGGTTTTGCAAGCAGAATGATCAAATCGCGGGTAAATAAAATGTAATTTGAAAAGTAAAATGCTGTAAATAAGCTGTAAAAGCGTACCTAAGCATCTAGTACTGTTGCGTGATTAATGTTGCGAGCATAATATAATTTGCAGCAGATTTAAATAAACTTGCAAGAAAGATAAGTAAAGCAAGAAAACCAGCATGAAAGTCATAAAAAACGAGTAGTAGAAATCACAAGCAAAAGAAACATGTAACCACATATGGCAGATCAAGACTGTGTATAAGACATTGGTAAAAGTGGGGGCTCAGAGCTGGGCTGTGTGCTTGCCAACCTTGAGTAAGAGTTGCCAACTCGACAATCTACAGGAGGTAGTTCTTAACCTCAATTCAAATGACTAACCATGAAATTTTATGAATTTTCATAGAAAAATTATTTGATTTTCATGCAAAAGCTGTTGTTTAAGTCTTTTTTATGCAGAGTTCTTTTTAACATGCAAAAGGGATTTTGTTTTATTTTCGTAAATATTTTGTAAAGTCGTATAGTCCACAGGCTAGTCACTCTAATCGTGCTAGAACTATTGACAACCTAAGAGTGTCGAGGGCAACGATCCCACCAAGAATCGGTGAATAGTATCATGGATCTTTCCCTCTCTCCTATTGAAGATCCTTGAGGTAGGAGATACTATTCTAATAATCTCACTTTGTATCCCTTGTTTAAGCACACATAAACAATGTCGTCATCGCCCTCGCCACCTAGACCCTAGACTTACCCTAGTCCGATGATCCATATATTGCGTTAAGAAATTTCCCCAATTGTCAGGAGAATTTGAATGTAATATTCAAGCTCAAATCCCGATGTACTGGGTTTCATTATAGGTTAAGTCATTGAGGAAATTTTACTGTTGATTTAACTAAGGAAGCGTGGGTCATGTCTCGATGTATCATGTCTAGTGTCTTAGTCAGTTTATGAATTAGGGTCAAGTGTCTAGTTTCACTGTACATTCGAGGAGGATTAGGTGAATGGACTCTTACCTAGGGTATGCTCCTAAAACCTTGGGAGGTTACACTGCAGAGATTAGGTAGATGGGCTCTCACCTAGGGTGTGCTTATTAAGTCTAGGAAACCTATGCTTTAACTTGTTCTTAAAGTGATTCAAGGTATTTCACTCTCACTTAAGTGTTTTCTAAATAATTAAATCAGAAACTTCTACTTTTCGACTTAACCTTTTAAAAATAAATAAAACAAAAGAATGAGGAGGCCGACCCACTTCCAAAACTAGTAAAGCCGAAATGGGGAAAACAGTAAGTGAATCGGTCTAAAAGCGTTTAAATAATAATACATAAAAAACCTCAAAACAGTGGGTAGAAGGGCTCCTGAAATCCAATTTTAAAACCGTGCGTAAATCAGCATTTAAAGGCTACATAAACCTCTCCAAAAATCGATGCACAAAGTAGTGCTAAAATGTTGCCCAAACGGTGTCAAAGTGGTTTCAATAAGGTGCCAAAACTGCCCAAAATTAGCCCTCGAAATGCCCCAAACAACACTTAATTATGTTCCAAATAATATAATGTAAGCCCAAATCAGCAAGAATGTGTAGTAAAAACAGCTCTCTTGTGTTTCCCAAACTCAGCAAATTCATAAGGCAAAAATAATTTCCAAATGTCTCTTAGCAACACTATAAAAGCCTCAAAAGAAAACCGCACTGATTAAAGCCTCATAAGGATCTCAAAATCAACATTGCGTTTAATGAACCACAAAAGAAAACTTTCTTCAAGACGATGAGTTTAAGGAAACACAAAACAAAATTTTTCAGCCGCTTGACAGCCACCAAACAAGCCCAAGTAGTGCAGCTCTGCAGCCACCAAACAGGTTGAAACAGTGCAGCCCGACAGCTATCAATAGGCTGAATCACTAAAAAAAACTCCAGCAATTCCGGAACATAAGCTACCCCAAAGCTCAACATGGCAGGTGCTAGATAAGTAAGTTCATGAAAGTTATGTGCTATGTAGGATTTGAATCCCACATACACGTGTAAGCAGTTAGTGGCATACATGTGAGATCTGAATTTTCACACCTATACATCAATTTATCATTAATGCCACGCAAATCTTTCATGTGTACATACCATCCAAATCTTTCATATCACAATAAAAATACTACCAATTGAAATTCTAAAAAGTAAAATATATGCTTTCATGCATAGTTAGGGTGGCGTGAATATAAACATTAAAGTTCAGGTGAAAGAAGTGTAAAAGCGCAGCAATTGAATCATCCGGCTATAAATATAAAATTTTAGGTGTTGATTGTGTAAATACAGAAGTATTAATTGAAGAAGAGACACTGCATGGAATGCGCGCAAACTATCTTGATCTTTTCTTGATGGTTTTGGGTAGGAGCAGCCAAAGAGATTTCAATTGCCTTTGTAAGCCACAATCCAGTTGTTGTCTTTTTCCGGCAGTTGGAGGTTCGACGAGGGGAATTTGGAGCGGATNTATATATATATATATATATATATATATATATATATACACTCTTCCGCTGGTTTCTTAGCGCTCGCTTGTAGTCTCCTTCATCGGATCTCTGCGTCGCAGCGATTTTTGTTATGAGGTCGGTTGCGGCGCAACAGAAATCGGGAAGGGGAAGAGATTGTGTGTCCTCCTCCACTTTCATCTTACCTCCTTGACCCTGCTCGACTGCTGCGCCAGGGTTGTCCACGTTCGCCTCTCCTGCTTCCGGTCGGGACTTTGCAGCAGGGGGACGTTACAGTAGGAGACGCCGACAGCTTCGCATTCTTTTGCACCTCGCTACAATTATCTCGGGATTTGCTAGCAGGTAGATTTCCCTGCTCTGATGGCTCTCCCTTCTTCGGTTGAAACTGACATCGCCTCCTTTGCCCACGTGGTGGGTAATCCTCAAGTTAAGTCGGCGGTTGTCTTTCCCTCCAGCTATAAAAGAAGGCGAGTAGAAAAAGTGGGAAAACAACATTTCTTTTCTTTGACTTAGAAATTTCAACTCTAACTGAGAAATTTAAGTTCGCTCTTATTAGAAAATTTCAGTGGGGGCACCCACGTATGGAAGTTATCAAAAAAATTTTTGATGATCTCAAACTAGCAAGAAAATAGAAAGTGAGGCTCATGGATGAGAAAAATGTGTTGATTAAATTAACTGTGGTTGAAGACTACACTTGGATTTTCTCCAAAAATATCTTAAAATTACAGGCAAGTCAATGAAGTTACTCAAGTGGTCTTCTGATTTTGACCCAAATCATGAATCTCCTACTGTACCGGTATGGTTTAGTCTATCTGGTCTCTATCGATCAACTTTTTGAAAATTGAAAATTATGAAAGCAATTTTGAAATTTAATTTAAATATAAGAGGTATATATTTTTGGTTTTGAAAGTAGCGTGTACTAATTTTTGAAAAATAAGACCAAATATATCTCATTTGTCCAATAGTTTGCATAATCATGTCTGATACTGCGAATATTACATCTTTCTGAAAGAAAAATGTATAACTCGGCAATAGACCCAATCCTGCAAACTAAGAGATTTGTAACATCTATTTGGTATGCGAACTTTTTTATGTGTGACCGACAAGTGTCCATATTTAATATAAATAATAAATATAATTTATTTTACATGGGTTCCAAGTTTCCTGTAGAGGCAAACCTCTATAGTTAATTACACCACAAATGACTGGGGTCACTTGAGAAAACTCTCAATAATGATCAGAGATATTAGTCTTCAAGATTTCAAAGTTTAGGTTTTCACGGTAGGATGTGGAAAAACATGTGGGAGTAGCTCAAATAGAAACAATTATTTCAGGAGTTCAAAGGAAGGAACAGGTAGAGGATGTCACAGATCCTGAGGAGAAATCTCAGTGACTTCCCAGACTATCCTACTGTGTGACTATGTTTTGGAGAAGATGTTATTTGAGTGTTCAATCCTGTCAATTTTATTATTTAGGACTTACACTTGCACAATGACTGATTATGCAAACAGCCTGCAAAGAAATGAGGGTTTTCGTCGTAACGAACGACATCATCAGAATCTAAAATGAATTAGGACTTACGTTGCACAACATAGTCGTGCAGGAGCCTAAAAAAGGATGAGGATTTACATCGCGTTAGGCGAGCTACCTCGAAGTCCTATGAGTTGTTAATTAGACTAAAGAGAGAGTTTAGCTGTTGTAGACTTGTTTTGCTGTTGTAGAATGACGACCACCTCCATTTGTAGTCCGCTCCAAGCTTCATGTCGCGCTGCCCACAAAGTTGCTCTAAGCCCCTATTGTAGCGATACTCCAGGGATTAAGTGTTTGAGATTGGTGGTTTATGTTTCCCAATTTTGGTGTCATAGTTTGGTTTTGTTTTGTTTCGATTTTTTTTTTAATTTTGGTTTTGCAGGTAAATAAAAGACACTTGAAAAGTAAAATATTGTAGATAAACTGTAAAAGCGTACATGGGCATCTGCTACTGTTGCGTGATTAATATTACGAGCATAGTATAATTTGCAGTAGATTCCAATAAACTTGCAAGAAAAATAAACAAAACGAGAAAACCCAACATGAAAGTTAAAAAAAAAACTAGTAGTAGAAATTGCAAGCAAAAGAAACTCTTAGCCACATATGAAAGACCAGGACTGGGTGTAAGACATTGGTAGAAGTGGGGGCTCAGAGGTGAATTGTGTGCTATCTTGAACAGGAAATACCAGCCCGACAATCTACGGAGGGCAGTCCTTAATCTCAATCCGAATGATTAGTCGTGGGCCTTTATAAATTTTCACAAAAAAATTCTTTGATATTCATGCAAAAACTGTTGTTTAAGTACCCTTTTTTTATGCAGAGTTTTTTTTAACATGCAAAAGAATTTTTTATTTTATTTTTGTAAATATTTTGTAAAGTTGTGTAGTCCACAGGCTAGTCACTCTAATCGTGTTAGAACTACTGACAACCTAAGAGCATCGAAGACAACGATCCCACCAAGAATCGGCGAATAATATTATTGATCATTTTCTCTCCCTTATTGAAGATCATTGAAGTAGGAGATATTATTCTAATAATCACACTTTGTATCCCTCGTTTAAGCACACATAAGCAATGTTGTCATCGCCCTCGCCACCTATACCCTAGACTTATCCTAGTCCGGTGATCCATATGTGGCATTTAAAAATTTCTCCAATTGTCAGGAGAATTTTAGTGTAATATCCAAGCTCAAATCATGGTGCACTGGGTTTCACTATAGGTCAAGTCGTGACGGGAATTCCACAATTGTTTTAATTAAGAAGCATGACCCATGTCTCGGTGCATCTTCATGTCTAGTGTCTTAATCAGTTTGTGAATCAGGGTCAAATGTCTAGTTTCATTATTTATCCGAAAATTAAGTGAATAAACACTCACCTAGGGTGTGCTCCTAAAATCTAAGAAGTCTACACTGAAAAATTAGGTGGATAAACTCTCACCTAGGATGTGCTCCGAAAATTTAAGAAGCCTACACTGAAAATTAGGTAGATGGACTCTCACCTAGGGTGTGCTCCTAAAATCTAAGAAACTTACACTAAGAATTAGGTAGATGGGCTCTAACCTAGGGTGTGCTCATAAAATCCAAGAAGCTTATACTGAGAATTAGGTAGATAGACTCTCATTTAGGATGTGCTCCTAAAATCTAAGAAACCTACACTTTAACTTGTGCTTAAAGTGATTCAAGGTGTTCTACCCTCAATTAAGTGTTTTTCAACTAATCCTCAAATATTTCTAAGTGTCTTCCAAATAATTAAATCAAAAATTCTCATTTTTCTTAACCATTTAAAAATAAATAAAACAAAAGAATGAGGAGGCCGACCCACTTCCAAGACTAGTAAAGCCGAAATGGGGAAAATAGTAAGTGAATCAGCCTAAAAGCATTTAAATAATAATACAAAAAAAAACTCAAAACAGCGGGTAGAAGGGCTCCTGAAATCAAAATTTAAAACGTGCGTAAATCAGCACTTAAAGGCTACATAAACCTCTCCAAAAATCAATGCAAAAAGCAGTGTTAAAATGTTGCCTAAACGGTGTCAAAGTGGTTCCAACACAGTGCCAAAACTGCCCAAAATTAGCCCTCGAAATGCCCCAAACAACGTTTAATTGTGTTCCAAATAATAGCATGTAAGCCCAAATCAGCAAGAATGTGTAGTAAAAACAACTCTCTTGTGTTTCCCAAACTCAACAAGTTCAAGAGGCAAAAATAGTTCCCAAATGTCTCTTAGCAACACTATAAAAGCCTCAAAAAGAAACCGCACTGATTAAAGACTCATAAGGATCTCAAAATCAGCATTGAGTTTAAGGAACCACAAAAGAAAACTTTCTTCAACGCAATGAGTTTAATGAAACACAACAAAATTTTCCAGCCCCTTGACAGCCACCAAACAGGCTCAAGTAGTGCAGCTCGTCAGCCACTAAACAGGTTGAAACAGTGCAGCCCGACAGCTATCAATAGGCGGAATCACTAAGAAAAAAAACTCCAACCATTCCAGAACATAAGCTACCCCAAAGCTCAACATGGCACTCAAACTTTAGGTGCTAGATAAGTAAGTTCATGACAGTTATGTGCTATGTAGGATTTGAATCCCACATACATGTGTAAGCAGTTAAGTGGCATACATGTGAGATCTGAATTTTCACACCTATACATCAATTTTTAAATTTATGCCATGCATATCTTTCATGTGTATATACCGTCCAAATATTTCATATCATAACAAAAATGCTACCAATTGAACTTTTAAAAAGTAAAATATACGCTTTCATGCATAGATAGGGTGGCGTGAATATAAATATTAAAGTTCAAGTGAAAGAAGTGTAAAAGCGCAGCAATTGAATCGTAAAAAAAAGTAAAACTAACAGCTTCAAATTCAACCAATTTAATTTCTTCTCTGTCTTGCTTTAACTCAGGATTAAAGTAAATACCCTCATTAAAAGATAGAGTTATGGAAATTAAGATTCCGAAACGCTCAAAGTAATTTGAGAGAAGAGGATTACTTGTTTTGATGGTTTTGGGAGGAGCAGCCAAAGAGATTTCAGTTGCCTTTGTAAGCCGCAATCCGGTTGTTGTCTTTTTCCGGCAGTTGGAGGATCGGCGACGGGAGTTTCGAGCAGATTTTTTTTTTTTGTTAAAGTGACAGCAGAGAAATGGGTGTTCTCTTGCAAGCCGAGAGAAGCCACGGGAGGAGCAGCCGTACGGTGTTTATTAGAGAGCAGGTCGGGCGAGCAGGTGAGGCGAGGATTTCGGTTTTCAGTCGAGAGGGGGAGGCGAGAGTTTCGAGCNAAAGAGATTTCAGTTGCCTTTGTAAGCCGCAATCAGTTGTTGTCTCTTTTCCGGCAGTTGGAGATTCGGCGAGGGGAGTTTGAAGCAGATTTTTTTTTTGGTTTAAGTTAAGTGACAGCAGAGAACGGTGTTTTCTTGCAAGCCGAGAGAAGCCACGGGAGGAGCAGCCGTGCGGGATTTATTAGAGAGCAGGTCGGGCGAGCAGGTGAGGCGAGGATTTCGGTCATCGGTCGAGAGGGGGAGGCGAGGGTTTCGAGCGAGATAGGAAGATGGAGTCGAATATNTTTTCTTGCAAGCCGAGAGAAGCCACGGGAGGAGCAGCCGTGCGGGATTTATTAGAGAGCAGGTCGGGCGAGAAGGTGAGGTGAGGATTTCCGTTTTCGGTCGAGAGGGGGAGGCAAGGGTTTCGAGCGAGATAGGAAGATGGAGTCGAATGCGGGGGAGCTGAGGGCTTTGGCGTGGAGGAGGGAAGTCGAGTGACCTCGGTAGAGGCGATCGGGAGAAGGGAAGCAGGCGAGGTCGAACGAGCGTCTGTTTGATTCGGGGAAGAGAAGAGGCCAGTAGGTGACTAAAGTGGAAGAGGCGAATGGGAGGTTCGAGGGCTTCGGTGCAGAAGAGGAAGCAGACGAAGCAGGCGAGCGGGAGTGAAGAAGAAGGTGAGTAGGCGAGTGTGGGAGAGGGTCGCACGAGAAGGTGAGGCGTGTGAGCGGCAGAGGCGAGTGAGGGAGATGGCGATTCGAGAGAGCGGTTTCGGTGCCGATGAGAATGGACGAGCGGGAGAAGAAGAGGGGACCGAGTGGGAGAAGGCTATCGAACGATGGTAGATGAGCCGGAGCTCTGGAGAGGCCAAGAAGGAAGATCCGGAGAAAGAAGGCGATCCTTCCTTTTAGAATTGGAGCGGGGGAGCCGTTACTCGAGAGCAATTGGCGGGGAAATTATTTCCAAATGCAAGGAGGATTAAATGAAAATAATTAACCCCTGAATTAATTTTAATAAGACAACATTTAAATAATTTATTTAAATTTTGAAATTTGAATTTCAAATTCAGGTGAGCTAGTGCTTAGCCCGTGTTCAGCCTGAGTTCAGCCTGAATCGAACTCGAATTGAACCTGGGTTGAGCTCAGGCCCGCACATCGCTAAAAGAAAATGCATCGATATCCGTGCTAGTCGCTCGCGCGCGAAACCATAACAATGCGGGTGTCCTTCCTAGCTAAAGTTGACGTTCCAGACGCGTCGGTACGGTCCGTTTCGTCATCCGGGGTCGTCCGAACGAGTTCACCGACGGCGAGTCGATTCAAGTCAAAGTCGTGTGTGGTGCAGTGAGTGCGTGAATTGTGGCGTTCGCCAGTAATCGAGTCACAAAGGGTTCACCTAAGGCTGTTTGATCCTATAAGAACTCAATTTCGGGCCCTCTACATGTTGGTCCTTAGCCCTTGCAACTAAAAGTTGAGTGCTTGGAACCACTCATGCGAAATCTTCACAAAAATGAGTCAAGAAGTGGCTTGAAGTTCTACGGGAGGTGGGCTCAATTGCTAGTCCGCTAGGATGGTCAATAAGAACTCCTAAAGCTAGATCCTGGGTTCTAAGAGTAGGAGACTAAGACCTCACTAAAAATGAGGTCAACAGTCCTCCATACATTGCCTCCTCTCTCGGTCTTCTCTGATAATGAATTCCGAAGCGCTGTGGTCTATCCTCCTCATTATTGAATTTCTTCCTATGGAAGGGGTTCCTATCTTAACTTATTTTCATATTTGACTCTCCATATTATGATTGATGGTTATTTCTCTGGGCTTCGCAACTCTGTCGAAGTCGATGGATTTCTCATTATATCTCTTCCAGAGTAATTTCCAACATACGTCTCCTTTGTGACATGGTTAGGGTTTGAATTTGGGGGGGGGGGAGTGGAAGAGGGTACTTGTATGGAGAACAAAATGGTTTTTTTTTGGGAGGTGGAGGTTGGTTTTGGATATGGTGGATTCTAGAAACCCTAGTATAGGGCTAGAGTTAAGCTAGGAGTTAACCCAAACTATAATAATGAAATTAAATATTATTATTCCACAACAAATAGGGTTACAAGAGAAGACACTTGAAATAGGAAAAATAACGACGCAAACACAAATACCTACTAGGGCGAGGTTCGAAAGCAGTGGGCTGTGGATCCAGGTATTCGAAATTTAGAGTTGTAGATGTTAGGTGGTCTAGAGATAGTTACGGGAAAGCTCTTCGGCGGCTGGACAACATGAAGAAGAGGATTGGAAGGGGCGACAATAAGCATGGAAGGGGCTTAAAACAAGATGACAAGTAGGGAAGGGCTGGAAGGGGCGGCAACAAGAGACAAGAGGTGCAAGGAAGGGGATTAAGAAGTGGCAACAAGTAGTTAAGGGGTTGGAAGTGGGTGGTAGCAAGAAGCAAGTGATCTGGAAGGGCGCAACAACAAGCAGGTGGAAGGTGGCAACAACCAGGAGAGGGGCAGCTAATGATAGTAGGCAATAGCTAGGAAGGTAGGGATGGCGATAGAAAACAGTAAAGGATGAGACTTAATGGTTTTTGGCCAGCACACAAAAGGTGAGGGAAACAACAAATAGTAGAAGGAAGGACATCTCGGGACAATTTATAGTCGAAACATTTTTTCATCATTGGATGTAGCCCTAGGAGGGGAAAACAGGACGCCGAAAGCTGTCCCGATAGAAATTTAAAAGCAAAAACTGCAATTCTAAAAACAGGAATCACATATATGAGCACTAGATAATTAGGACCGGATCACCCTATCAAAAGAAGGTGCTAATCCCTTGTGGGAGAGCCGATCGGCCCTTCCGGGTCTGGATTGATTTGGTCCAATGAAAGACATCATGGGACAAGCCCACAGATACATCTATGCATTGCCCATGACGTTATTGACTAAACGATACTTTTTTGCTTTCTAAGTTAAGGTCTTAATCACCAAATTCAGTTAATGCATTTGTGATGAATTTTTTGCATCGATGTTGATTCAATTTATGTATTTGGCCTTATGGCCACCTTATACGTTCGCTTATTTTTAACCCTCCTAATAAAAATTATGAGCTAAATATAAAAAAAGAAAAAAAAAAGGTGAATATTCAATTTCAATAACCAAGTCATGACTGATATCTTATCCAAAAATCGGTCCAAAAAAAATAATGTTCTTGTATTCATATGGTATTAAAGAGACCTATTTAACTCTCATTAAAATGTATAAAATTAAATTTTGATGATTATAGATTTTAATTTTTTGTCCCTCCATCTTTGCAATCAGTAACATAACTTCTACTTTATTTTCATCAGATTTGATTTAACAAAGGTTCGCTACTAACTTTAAAACTGAGGTATTTCAAAATTAAAAATCTATTACTTTTTGCTCTCGTGTGATATTATTTCAATTTCTATATGAATTTTTGCTTGACACNCCACGGGAAGAGCAGCCGTGCGGGATTTATTAGAGAGCAGGTCGGGCGAGCAGGTGAGGCGAGGATTTCGGTTTTCTGTCGAGGAGGGGAGGCGAGGGTTTCGAGCGAGATAGGAAGATGGAGTCGAATGCGGGGGAGCTGAGGGATTTGGTGTGGAGGAGGGAAGTCAAGTGACCTCGGTAGAGGCGATCGGGAGAGGGGAAGCAGGCGAGGTCGAACGAGCGTTTGTTTGACTCGGGGAAGAGAGGAGGCCAGTAGGTGACTAAAGTGGAAGAGGCGAATGGGAGCTCCGATGCAGAGGAGAGGCGTGCGAGATTGAGCGGTCGAAACTCGGTGCCGAGGAGAGGAGCCGAATATCGTCGTGAGAGGAAGATGGAGTCGAATGCCACCAAGGAGAGGGAGCGCTCGATTTGTATATCCGAATTTTCAATGTGTCCGTTACAGGTGATTCGGCGGGGAATTGATTAACGGGGGAATTGATTACTTTCCATTAACACAGACAGCTTAATTAGAAAGTAATAAGGCCTCATTAAATCTAATTAAGGATTTAGATGGGTAATTGGGTTGTCAGCCCGACCTGAGATAATTGGCCTATGTTTAGCCCGAATTGAGCCCGGGTCTAACCTGGGTTGAGCCCGGGCCCGCGTGCCGCTAAAAAAAAATGCATCGATTTCTTATCATTTGTGTGTGCGCGTAACCCTAGCAATATGGGTGTCCTTCCCGGATAAAATCGATGTCTCGGACGCATCCGTGTGGTCCATTGTGTCATCCAGAGTTGTCAGGGCGAGTTCGCGGACGATCGGGTAAAAAAAAAGTGTCGAATTGTGGTGTCCGCAAGTGCTCCAGTCACGAAGGGTTTACCTAAGGTCTTCTGATCCTGTGGGAACTCATTTTCGGGTCTTCTATATGTTAGTCTTTATCCCTTGCAACTAAGAGTCGAGTGTTTGAGATTACTCATGCGATGTATGTTCAAAAATGAGTCAAGAAGAGGCTCGAAGTTTTACAGGAGGTGGACTTCATTACTAGTCCGCTAGGATGGTCAATAAGGAACTCATAAGGCTAGATTATGGGTTCTAAGAGTAGGAGACGAAAACCTCACTAAAAATGAGGTCAACGGTCTCGAGCTACATTTTTTTATCATCAGGTTCCTTACTTTATTGGGGTCATACTTGGGGAACCTATGAAGCTAGATTTACTCACTTTCCACCTAATCACTTTCTGTTGCCAGAATACTTGTGGAAAGAGATATTATTAAAAGCCCAAGTGCAATTATATTAAAGAGAAAAGGGTACAAATAGGTTGTATGAGTGAGTCCAAATAGGCACCCAACCCACATTGTGGGTACATTTGATGCCTTCCCTTAAGTTCAATATCTCATTGGACTCAAGAGAGGGGCAAAGCAGAATCCCTCTGCACTGTTGGAAACTCACCAACGGAATTCAAAAGAACTCATGAATTAGTAGCAATAGTCAATGCACATTTTTTTCTTATTCCATTTAAATAATAGAAACATATTACAAACCTCTTATCTCAACTGGGAAGATAATAAACTATAAAATTACTTTTAAGAAAACAAATAAAAGAAAACATAACATGAAAAAGAAAAACTCTAATTAACTTCTAAAATAGGAGCCTTTAATTGAGCTTCTTAATTCAAATTTTGAATTTTGAATTTTTAATTTGAATTTGAAACTTTAATTAGGATTTTTTGCCCTTCCTGAATTGTCTCGGTTTCCAATTCCTCCTCCATAATTTGAAACTTTAATTTGAATTTTGAATTTGAAATTATGATTTATTGTCCTTCCTGATTTGTCTGGGTTTCCAAATCCTCCTCCATAATTTCCTCTGTATTTGCATCAACATTACAATTCTAATAACAGCTAACACAATAGTAAGGGAAGCAATATGCATAAGGTTAGTATTTCAATATTATAAAGATGCAAAAAATTGGCTTAAACCTGTCATTCAACATAACGATCAACATAATACCATATACTGTTGAATATTAATGGAAGTTAACACAAGCTATGATGCCATAATCATTTTTAGAGAAGACCATATAATCCGTATAGCTTTATAATTCATATTCACAGCCTACAATGAAATTCATTAGCATGAGAATCATTTCATAATGTTCCATAGCATATTTATGTGAAGGCAAATAAGTAAAACGATCTATACCCAGCTCAATATCATATCCATATTGTTGATATATCTACCATCAATGCAAGTGGGGCGCAACTCATATTTCTATCCATATTCATGTGGCCTATTTCTTTTTTGGCGTCATAGAATATAGCTCTGTCTACTATTCTTTAAAAGCCATATACACATAAGAGTCTAATAATATCCTCAACTAGTAACATAAGGCCATACCAACATTACATGCAATAATTTAGGAGGAATTGGCATACGATTAAATTTCATAATTGTCACTATACTATATCATTGGAAATCATAATCATTATATTAGTATAGCATATGAAATAAAAATCATTGCAGCAACATCACAAATGAAATATTGATTGTTGTAGTAACAGGGCATAGAGATCATTGACATTAACCATAAATTAAATCAGATTTCATAGGGTATTAATGAAATGGCTTTGCAACCATAGCTATAACTTTGAAATGATCAAATAATTTATGAAATGTTGACATTGAGTAGCACTGCTTATATGATTAGGAAGGAAAAGCTACACTTAAAGAGAATGCAATCACCCACATTAATGACTTCATATGGATTAACTCATCGAAATCAACACCAACTCATCTTTGATCCATTTTAATAACCCAAACATAATATAATGCATAAGACATGCACAAACTAAATATTTGAACTTCTCTGTTATCAAAACGCAACCTACCATTCTTTCCTTTGTTTTATCAACCCAATTATTCTTTTTCTTGAGGTAATAAAACCCAGCATCCCTTCCTAGAAAATTGAAGAGTGGTTCTCCACTCACTTATATTTCTATATAATTTTTCTTGCTCATTTAACTAAATAATTATGTCTTTTGAATAGGCTACAATGATGATAACATGTATCATACGTATTCTTAAACTGGGAGTTCGTGATTTTATAAACATAGATATATCCAATGTGCTAATTATAAATTCAATATAATTTCCTTGTATTTACAAATTCATATGCTTACCTAAAACATAAGTCATGATGATATGAAGTTGGTACTTAATGGTTGAGCTATCAACTTTTGAAAACAGAACATGCAAAAGATATATGTGTAGAATCAAGCATTAAAATCTGCTTGTTATACAGGATTGTGACATTTAACTAAAGATCTCTCATATTCTCAAATCCGCAAAATATTTGTTCCCTCATTCTAATCAATTAATCTTACTCATTACTCTAATATGTCAAAGATTACAAAATTAACAAAAAAGTTAAAGAGGTTGAGGTTTACATTACTCAAACGAAGAAGAAAAATGAACCAATGTCCTCTCCGTCAATTTCACTCACATTCTTCCTCTCAATTTTAAACCTAGTTGAACTATTGACTCCATCACTCTTTCTTCTCAATTGGTCGATCTCTTAGTCTCTCGAGCCCTGGAACTCATAGAACTAGAAGCTTATTTATTCCAGCCTACATAATTAAGCATTGAAATGCACCCCTAGATGAGCATTATGCTGAAATTAAAAAATTTCTGTTTTATGTGATTTCATTTTATATTTCAACATAATAAGTATATTTTTATTATTATTCATTTATTTTTTAAGTAAATTTTTTCATAAAACGGATTTATAACAAATTTGAAGCCTAACCTTAAATCATGTTATATATTCTTGTTCTGCTGCAAGTGCCCATTAAATGTTTGGCAGCAGTACAGTTTGTCCAAAATCTTACATTGTAGCTAATGTTTGAATGCTAATTTGTGCAATTGTGTATATTTTTTAATGCCATTACATAAACTATTAATTTGCTGTTATTTCGCTAAACAGAACCAGGAATTAATCTATCAATGCTTTAGTTGGTTCAACTATCTTNTATTATTATTCATTTATTTTTAAAGTAAATTAAATTTTTTCATAAAACGGATTTATAACAAATTTGAAGCCTCCTTAAATCATGTTTTATATTCTTGTTCTGCTGCAAGTGCCCATTAACTGTTTTGCAGCAGTACAGTTTGTCCAAAATCTTACATTGTATCTAATGTTCGAATGCTAATTTGTGCAATTGTGTAAATTTTTTAATGCCATTACATAAACTATTAATTTGCTGTTATTTCGCTAAACAGAACCAGGAATTAATCTATCAATGCTTTAGTTAATTCAACTCTCTCTGGTGTTGGGTATTTGTTTTTCTATATCCATAGTTCATGAAGTCCTAAATAAAATTTGTTAAGTTTTGCTGGCAGAATCCTCAACTGCTGTAGATAACTACCCCTAAACTTCATACTTACATACATAACACTTTGGTGCTTTAAAACTATGCATCAAAAGGTGTATTTCACATAAAAAAAGGTAATAGTGCTATTTTTTTATGTGATATCAAATATATGAGTAACATGTGTGTAAATATGGGAGTTTAGGTGTGATATATGTAAATACACAAGAATTGTGTGATGTAAACACCCTAGAATTTATGGATCGTTTTTATTTCCATGTCTTTATTACTTGCAATAATGATTAATTTTTGTGTGCTTTCATGCAGAAACCATTAGGATTACTTTCTCTTTTGGATGAAGAGACTACTTTTCCAAATGCTACTGATCTGACTTTTGCAGACAAGCTCAGAAAGCATCTTCATCCTAATCCTTGCTTCAAGGGAGAAAGAGGCAAAGCTTTCAGTGTTAGCCACTATGCAGGGGAGGTTGCCATCATGATCTTATTCCCTTACTCATCCCTTGGTGCTGAATTTAACAGCTAGTGATTTAATTCTGTGGCAGGTAGCTTATGACTCCACAGGTTTTCTTGAGAAGAACAGAGATCTGTTACATTTGGACTCAATTCAACTTTTAGCTTCTTGTACATGTAATCTCCCTAAAATATTTGCATCAAAGGCTCTTGCCCGATTGGATCTACAAGGCGATAGTCCCTTCCGATTAAGTGGAGTGGATTCCCCAAAGCTTAGCGTTACAAAGAAGTTTAAGGTGAATAGTTTATTGTTTTGCACCCTTGAAGCTTATTCTATTCTTTTCTTCCTAATTTTAGGTTTAGGTTTGAGAGAAGTGTCAAAAGTCCTCTAACTATTTACATTGGGTGATTTTAGTCCCAAAGTTTATAAAAGTGTAAATTAGTCATTAGACTGCTTTAATGGGGGGTCAAAATAGTCACTGATGACTATTTTGAGACTTTTATAAACTCTAGGACTAAAATGACCTAGAAAGAGTCAAGGGATCATTTTGACATTTTTCTCTTTTGCAATTATATGAAACTATTCTTCCAACTATGTTCATTCATTTACAATGATTGTTGCTATAAAGCTATAAAAGTAAAGCTATCTATGAAATCATTATATGTTGATGGCTCAATTCTCATTATCTTGTCAGTTTTTTTCTTAAACAAACTTTAAAAAGTCAGTTTGGCATAAGAAAAACTCAATCCTTCTAAGAAAATACAAACATGGATTTGGGCATTTGGCATGGAATCCAAAAGCTGGGTCTTGTGTAGATTTCTATAAGGAAAAGGTGGTTAAAATGTTTTTTATGGTTTTGATATGTGGATAGCAAGCTGGATGTTCTTTAATTTGATGACTCTTTGTACTCCTTTTTTAGGGACAACTGTTTCAACTAATGCAAAAGCTTGAGAGCACCACTCCTCATTTCATAAGGTGCATAAAGCCCAACATATCACAACTTCCTGCATTGTATGAACAAGATCTTGTACTTCACCAGCTTAAATGCTGCGGAGTTCTCGAAGTGGTCCGCATATCCAAGTCGGGCTATCCTACAAAAATGTCTCACACAAAGTTTGCTAGAAGGTGTGCAATTTTGTTCTTGAGACACTTGAGATTTGAGAAATTTGTCAAAATAGTCCCCTGACTCTTTGCAGGGAGCCATTTTCGTCCCAGAGTTTATAAAAATGTCAATTTTCAATTTAGTCCAATAGTCCCAGTGATAACTACTTTGACTCATTAAAACAATTTACGATTAATCTATCACTTTTATAAACTCTGGGACTAAAATTACCCAATATAAATAGTTAGGGAACTATTTTGACACTTTACTCAATCTATATTTAACCAATTTCTTTTCATTTCCAAATACATGGTTTAACTTGTTTTAATTTGACTTAGATATGGCTTCCTTCTTCTTGAAAATGTTGCGAGTCAAGATCCGCTCAGTGTGTCAGTGGCAATCCTTCATCAGTTTAACATCCTTCCTGAGATGTATCAAGTTGGATATACCAAATTATTTTTCCGAACAGGCCAGGTAGTTTCAATGCTTCAGATAATCAATCCAGCCATGTGCTCATTTTTATTCTTTACATGTGACTGAAATTTTAACTAATATTACATATGGTGATCCATTTGACTTTTTAGGCGCGGTAATTTTCTTAGTAATAATTTAGAAGGGTTTGCCTGTTCCTTCAAAAACTACTAGTATATTTTTTTAAGAATCTGAAGCACAATTTCTACCATTGACTTGATTTGGTTGCTTTTCTGCACATCCATAGTTAAATTTACATGATAAAAAGATTTCTAATCATCTTAACATTTTATGGATTTATAGTTTTTTACTGTAAAAATGATTCCCTTAGACAAAAGAAATCAGTATCCTGGATAAACCTTAGGTGTTCTATGTTAGACTTTTTTCAATATTTACTCATTAATAATTGGATCTAATATGTTTATATTATTTATTTTTCCAAATACCAATAGATCGGTGCCATTGAAGACACCAGGAATCGTACACTGCATGGTATTCTAAGAGTTCAGAGCTGTTTTAGAGGCCATCAAGCACGTGTTCATGTGCAGGATTGTAAAAAGGGAATTGTCATGCTGCAATCATGTAATTTATCAATCCACTATAATTTTTGTTTTAGGATCTTTTTAAAAATTTAATGGTAGATTGCCAAATAATCCCTTGACTAGATACATGAGTTCATTTTAGTCCCAGAGCCTATAAAAGTGTCAAATTAATCCTCAAACACTTTTCATACAAACTGAAACAGTCCTCAAAGAGAACTATTTTAGCCCACTCTAAAAGAGTTTGGGGACTAAATTGACACTTCTNTTTTGTTTTAGGATCTTTTTAAAAATTTAATGGTAGATTGCCAAAATAATCCCTTGACTAGATACATGAGTTTATTTTAGTCCCAGAGCCTATCAAAGTGTCAAATTAATCCTCAAACACTTTTAATACGAACTAAAACAATCCTCAAAGAGAACTATTTTAGCCCACTCTAAAAGAGTTTGGGGACTAAATTGACACTTCCATTGACTTCAAGATTAAAATGACTCCTGACAAAAGGTAAGGGAACCATTCTGATAATTTTTCTCAAAATTTAATCATCAATTATTTTGCTCTTTTTATAGTCATCCGAGGCAAAAAAATTAGGCAGGCATTATCCGCCAAACTATGGAAGCATAGAGCTGCCATTGTTTTACAAAAACATATTAAAGGCAGACTCTGCAGGAAAAAGTATCTCAGAATGACTGAAGCTTCAATTACTATGCAGTCGGGTAATCGTCTACTTTTTATACTTCTGGTTATCTTTGGGAAACAGGATTTTGAAGAGCGCTTTCATCCGGTTGCTGCTCTATTTTTGTTTCAGTTATACGTGGATGGTTTGTGAGAAGGTGCTCTCGAGATGTTGGCTTCCAGAAACAATTTGATGGCGAAAAGGTAATGCAAAACACTTTGTTTTTATTTTTTATTAAAATAAAATATATTTAATTGTTTTTAAAAATACTCAAAACAACTTTTTTTTAGATGTTTAGATGTTTAAAAATTGAAGTTGAGATGTTAGATATGTAAATACATGGGAATTGCTTGGTGATCCAATAAACNATGAAGCATAGAGCTGCCATTGTTTTACAAAAACATATTAAAGGCAGACTCTGCAGGAAAAAGTATCTCAGACTGACTGAAGCTTCAATTACTATGCAGTCGGGTAATCATCTCTTTTTCATACTTTTGGTTATCTTTGAGAAACAGGATTTTGAAGAGCGCTTTCATCCGGTTGCTGCTATATTTTTGTTTCAGTTATACGTGGATGGTTTGTGAGACGGTGCTCTCGAGATGTTGGCTTCCAGAAACAATTTGATGGCGAAAAGGTACTACAAAATATTTTGTTTTTATNGAGTGGATTCCCCAAAGCTTAGCGTTACAAAGAAGTTTAAGGTGAATAGTTTATTGTTTTGCACCCTTGAAGTTTATTCTATTCTTTTCTCCCTAATTTTAGGTTTAGGTTTGAGAGAAGTGTCAAAAGTCCTCTAACTATTTACATTGGGTCATTTTAGTCCCAAAGTTTATAAAAGTGTTAAATTAGTCATTAGACTGTTTTAATGGGGGGTCAAAACAGTCACTAACGACTATTTTGAGACTTTTATNAAGAGAGGAGGCCAGTAGGTGACTAAAGTGGAAGAGGCGAATGGGAGCTCCGATGCAGAGGAGAGGCGTGCGGGATTGAGCGGTCGAGACTCGGTGCCTTGGAGAGGAGCCGAATCTCGTCGTGAGAGGAAGATGGAGTCGAATGTCACGAAGGAGACGGAGGCTCGATCTGTATATCCGAATTTTCAATGTGTCCGTTACAGGTGTTCGGCGGGGAATTGATTAACGGAGGAATTGATTACTTTCCTCAACACAGACAGCTTAATTAGAAAGTAATAAAGCCTCATTAAATCTAATTAAGGATTTAGATGGGTAATTACAGATTGGGTTGTCAGCCCGATCTGAGATAATTGGCCTATGTTTAGCCCGAATCGAGCCCGGGTTAACCTGGGTTGACCCCGGGCCCGTGTCCCGCTAAAAAAAATGCATCGATTTCTGTGTCATTTGTACGTGCGCGTAACCCTAGCAATATAGTTGTTCTTCCCAGATAAAATCGATGTTTCGGACACATCCATGTGGTCCATTGTGTCATCCAGAGTTGTCTGGGCGAGTTCGTCGACGATCAGGCAAAAAAAAAAGTGTCAAATTGTGGTGTCCGCCAGTGCTCGAGTCACGAAGGGTTTACCTAAGGTTGTCTGATCTTGTGGGAACTCATTTTCGGGTCCTCTACATGTTAGTCTTTAGCCCTTGCAACTAAGAGTCGAGTGTTTGGGACTACTCATGCGATGCCTGTTCAAAAATGAGTCAAGAAGAGACTCGAAGTTCTACGGAAGGTGGACTTCATTACAAGTCCGCTAGGATGGTCAATAAGGAACTCCTAAGGCTAGATTATGGGTTCTAAGAGTAGGAGACGAAGTCAACAATCTCGAGCTACATTTTTTTATCATCAGATTCCTTACTTTATTGGGGTCATATACTTGGGGAACCTATGAAGCTAAATTTACCCACTTTCAACCTAATCACTTTCTGTGGCCAGGATACTTGTGGGAAGAAATATTATTAAAAGCCCAAGGGTAATTATATTAAAGAGAAAGTGAGCCCAAATAGACACCCAACCCACACAGTGGGTACATTACAATTCTAATAACAGCTAACACAATAGTAAGGGAAGCAATATGCATAAGGTTAGTATTTCAATATTATAAAGATGCAAAAAAATTGGCTTAAACCTGTCATTCAACATAACGATCAACATAATAACATATACTGTTGAATATTAATGGAAGTTAACACAAGATATGATGCCATAATCATTTTTAGAGAAGACCATATAATCTGTATAGCTTTATAATTCATATTCACAGCCTACAATGAAATTCATTAGCATGAGAATCATTTCATAATGTTCCATAGCATTTTTATGTGAAGGCAAATAATTAAAACGATCTATACCCAGCTCAATATCATATCCATATTGTTGATATATCTACCATCAATGCAAGTGGGGCTATCCATATTCATATGGCCTATTTCTTTTTTGGCGTCATAGAATATAGCTGTCTACTATTCTTTAAAAGCCATATACACCTAAGAGTCTAATAATATCCTANCCGATTGGATCTACAAGGCGATAGCCCCTTCCGATCAAGTGGAGTGGATTCCCCAAAGCTTAGCGTTACAAAAAAGTTTAAGGTGAATAGTTTATTGTTTTGCACCCTTGAAGCTTATTTTATTCTTTTCTCCCTAATTTTAGGTTTAGGTTTGAGAGAAGTGTCAAAATTCCTCTAACTATTTACATTGGGTCATTTTAGTCCCAAAGTTTATAAAAGTGTTAAATTAGTCATTAGACTGTTTTAATGGGGGGTCAAAATAGTCACTAACGACTATTTTGAGACTTTTATAAACTCTAGGACTAAAATGACCTAGAAAGACTCGAGGGATCNTGCTGTTTGGATTTGTGGCAGACCATAAAAGTGTTGTTTGGTCTTTCAAATTGCTGTTTGGATTTATGNTCATTCTTACGTATTTACATATTGAACAACTAAAACTTCATCACATGTTTACAGAAATACTTCATGTGCTTCGCTGACAATAGAATTAGTGAGTCAACTCAAGAATTTACTCTCTCAGTTTAAACAATAGATAAAAAAGGGGGGTAAAAGCTTAGGGGTTGAATATGTGGATACGATTGAATTAAGTGGTATACATGTGATCATTTCCTTTCCTTTAAAAGTGTTGTTTAGTGGTAATTAAATGTTGTTAGGAGTCATTGAGAGCTATATGGGGCTTGGAATTAATATTTGGGTGCTGAAATTGAGATTTTGAATGTTGTAGTTAGTTGTTTAGCTATTAAAGATGGTCGTTAGCTGCTGTAAGTGGCTTAGAAGTGCTGTTTGTTGGCTTTGGGGGTGCCGTAAGGTGTTGAAAAACACTTAAAAGTGCTGTTTGGATTTGTGGCAGACCATAAAAGTGTTGTTTGGTCTTTCAAATTGCTGTTTGGATTTATGGCAGGCCATAAAAGTGTTGTTTAATCTTTCAAATTGCTGTTTGGGTTCCTAGGAAGCTACACAAGTAATGTTTAAGGGTCATTTTGGGACTGGTTCAGACTAGTTTCACTGCAGTTTTTCGGGGCTTTAAATGTATTTTTTTGCAAGAAAAAAAGAGAGAGTTTACTTTTCTTGCAAGTTTATTTAAATCTCCTGCAAATAATGCTATGCTCGCAACATTAATAACACAACAGTAGCAGATGCCCAGGTACGCTTTTACAGTTTATCTACAGCATGTTACTTTATTACATTTTACATTTCAAGTATATTTTATTTACCTGCGATTTGCTTATTCTCCATGCAAAACCAAAACTGTGAAACATAAACTACAATTTCCAAACACTTAAATCCTGGAATCATCGCGACGACAAGAGCTTGGAACCAACTTTGTGGGCAGCACGACGAGGAGCTCAGAACAAGCAACAAGAGGATCTTCTTCAGCATTATCGCTTTCTAGCATAATAACAACCCATAGGACTTCGAGGTAGCTCACCTAGAGCGAGAGCGCCGTAAATCCTCACCCTCTTTTAGGCCCCTGCACAACCATGTTGTGCAGCATAAGTCCTAATGCGACGTAAATCCTCACCCTCTTTTAGGCCCCTGTACAACCATGTTGTGCAGCGTAAGTCCTAACTCGCTTGAGGTTCCGAGGTTGTTGTGTGGTACGACGTAAACCCTCCTTTCTCTGTGGGCTATTTGCATAATCTGGTATTATGCAAATGTAAATCCCAAATAATAAAAATTGGCAGGATTGAATAATTAAATAACATCATCTCTAAAATGTAGCCACACCGTAGGATAGTTTGGGAAGTCACTGAGGATTCTCCTCTANGTGGTCCGCATATCCAAGTCGGGCTATCCTACAAAAATGTCTCACACAAAGTTTGCTAGAAGGTGTGCAATTCTGTTCTTGAGACACTTGAGATTTGAGAAAATTGTCAAAATAATCCCCTGACTCTTTGANACAAAAATGTCTCACACAAAGTTTGCTAGAAGGTGTGCAATTTTGTTCTTGAGACACTTGAGATTTGAGAAAATTATCAAAATAGTCCTCTGACTCTTTGCAGGGAGCCATTTTAGTCCCAGAGTTTATAAAAGTGTCAATTTTCAATTTAGTCCAATAGTCCCAGTGATAACTACTTTAACTCATTAAAACAATTTAGGATTAATCTATCACTTTTATAAACTCTGGTACTAAAATTACCCAATATAAATAGTTAGGGAACTATTTTGACACTTTACTCAATCTATATTTATNTAAAACAATTTAGGATTAATCTATCACTTTTATAAACTCTGGTACTAAAATTACCCAATATAAATAGTTAGGAAACTATTTTGACACTTTACTCAATCTATATTTAANGGGCATAGAGAATCATTGACATTAACCATAAATTAAATCAGATTTCATAGGGTATTAATGAAATGGCTTTGCCACCATAGATATAACTTTGAAACGATCAAATAATTTATGAAATGTTGACATTGAGTAGCATTGCTTATATGATTAGGAAGGAAACGCTACTCTTAAAGAGAATGCAATCACCCAAGGCTTCATATGGATTAACTCATCGAAATCAACACCAACTCATCTTTGATCCATTTTAATAACCCAAAAATAATATAATGCGCAAGACATGCACAAAATAAATATTTGAACTTCNAATATAATTTTTGTTTTAGGATCTTTTTAAAAATTTAATGGTAGATTGCCAAAATAATCCCTTGACTAGATACATGAGTTCATTTTAATCCCAGAGCCTATAAAAGTGTCAAATTAATCCTCGAACACTTTTAATACGAACTAAAACAATCCTCAAAGAGAACTATTTTAGCCCACTCTAAAAGAGTTTGAGGACTAAATTGACACTTCTATTGACTTTATGATTAAAATGACTCCTGACAAAAGGTAAGGGAACCATTCTGACAATTTTTCTCAAAATTTAATCATCAATTTTTTTGCTCTTTCTATAGTCATCCGAGGCAAAAAAATTAGGCAGGCATACTCCGCCAAACTATGGAAGCATAGAGCTGCCATTGTTTTACAAAAACATATTAAAGGCAGACTCTGCAGGAAAAAGTATCTCAGAATGACTGAAGCTTCAATTACTATGCAGTCGGGTAATCATCTCCTTTTCATACTTTTGGTTATCTTTGGGAAACAGGATTTTGAAGAGCGCTTTCATCCTGTTGCTGCTATATTTTTGTTTCAGTTATACGTGGATGGTTTGTGAGAAGGTGCTCTCGAGATGTTGGCTTCCAGAAACAATTTGATGGCGAAAAGGTAATGCAAGACACTTTGTTTTTATTTTTTATTAAAATAAAATATATTTTGTATGTTAAAATATATTTAATTGTTTTTAAAAATACTAAAAAACAACTTTTTTAGATGTTTATATGTTTAAAAATTGAAGTTGAGATGTTAGATATGTAAATACATGGGAATTGCTTGGTGATGCAATAAATCTTCCTGACCTGACACGATAATTGAAACTTCTCACAGGTTGCAGAATCTGACCAGGTGATGATCGAGGCCTCTGTCCTCCCCGAACTGCAGAGAAAGATTCTGAAAATCGAGACCGCGCTGAGGGAAAAAGAAGAGGAGAACGAGAAGCTCCACCAGAGACTCCTACAGTACGAACGCCGTCAGACCTACCACGACGAAAAAATGAAATCCCTCGAAGAGGAGTGGCAGAAACAGATTTCTTCATTGCAATCCAGCCTCTCGGTCGCAAGCGAAACCATAACCGCCGATAACCATGACGACCGGAGCTCCGGCGCATCATCGGTGGACCAATGTTTGGACAACAGCTGCAACCAAAACGGATCTCGGTTCGCGTCGCAGGAAACGGAGACCAATGCGATCGGCCGCTTGACGGAAGAAATCGGACAGAGAACCGTGGAGGTTAAGTCTGGGAAAGAAGAGGCAGATGTGGATCCGGAGAAAGAGCTGAAGAGGTTGAAGCAGACATTTGAGGCATGGAAGAAAGATTTCAGCGCAGAGTTGAGAGAAACTCAGGCTGTTATAAACAAGATGGCGAGCGAGGATTCGAACTCTGAGAAGACGAAGAAGAAGTGGTGGGTGAGGTTGAGCGCCGCCAAAATTAGTAGCATGAATCACAGTTGAGTAAATTTGACTTAGGTTAGCTAGGATTTGTCAAAATTTATTAAATTCAGATTCATGATCTCCGGAATAAATTCGTCTTGTAATCGGATTTACGTCGAAAAAAAGACGGAAAGAAAGCTCAAAAAAATAGACCAAACAAGAGAAAATTCGAGTTGACCTCAGTTTTTTGGTATTTGGCTAGATTTAAGCTAAATTTATGGTTAAATCTTATTAATAGTATACTACCAAACACCGTCTTAACATTGTTTGTATAAATTTATTTATTTTTTTATTGATCCATTTGTTTATTGTACTTTTGAAAGTGTAGCTCCTCAAATTTATTATTATCATGAAAATGGTGAGTGTGTCCACATTAGGGGTGCAGGTGAGCCAAGTCGGCTTAAACTTGACTTGTTAATGAGCTTGTTAGTCGAGTTTATCNGTTAATGAGCTCGTTAGTCGAGTTTGTCGAGCCACGAGTTCTGGTACTCGAGCTCAACCTTGGCTTTACTCGGCTTGAGAGTCGGTTGATCAGATGAATTACATTAATTAATTTTAATTTCATGAAATAAATTAGCCAAATCATAAATTTTTAAAATTCCTTAATAACAATCAAGTTTAAAACNACAGGTTGCAGAATCTGACCAGGTGATGATCGAGGCCTCTGTCCTCCCCGAACTGCAGAGAAAGATTCTGAAGATTGAGACGGCGCTGAGGGAAAAAGAAGAGGAGAACGAGAAGCTCCACCAGAGACTCCTGCAGTACGAACGCCGTCAGACCTACCACGACGAAAAAATGAAATCCCTCGAAGAGGAGTGGCAGAAACAGATTTCTTCATTGCAATCCAGCCTCTCGGTCGCAAGCGAAACCATAACCGCCGATAACCATGACGACCGGAGCTCCGGCGCATCATCGGTGGACCAATGTTTGGACAACAGCTGCAACCAAAAGGGATCTCGGTTCGCTTCGCAGGAAACGGAGATCAATGCGATCGGCCGCTTGACGGAAGAAATAGGACAGAGAACCGTGGAGGTTAAGTCTGGGAAGGAAGAAGCAGATTTGGATCCGGAGAAAGAGCTGAAGAGGTTGAAGCAGACATTTGAGGCATGGAAGAAAGATTTCAGCGCAGAGTTGAGAGAAACTCAGGCTGTTATAAACAAGATGGCGAGCGAGGATTCGAACTCTGAGAAGACGAAGAAGAAGTGGTGGGTGAGGTTGAGCGCCGCCAAAATTAGTAGTATGAATCACAGTTGAGTAACTTTGACTTAGGTTAGCTAGGATTTATCAAATTTATTAAATTCAGATTCTTGATCGGCTCCGGAATAAATTTGTCTCGTAATCGGATTTACGTCGAGAAAAAGATCGAAAGAAAGTACATAAAAATAGACCAAACAAGAGAAAATTTGATTTGATTGGACATTAGGTTTAATGTTCAGTTTTTTGGTATTTGGCTGGATTTAAACTAAATTTATGGCTAAATCTTATTAATAGTATACTACCAAACATCCTCTTAACATTGTTTGTGTAAATTTATTTATTCTTTTATTGATCTATTTGTTTATTGTACTTTTAAAAGTGTAGCTCCTCAAATTTATTATTATCATGAAAATGGTGAGTGTATCCACATTAGGGGTGCAGGTGAGCCAAGTCGGCTTAAACTCGACTTGTTAATGAGCTCGTTAGTCGAGTTTATCGAGCCACGAGTTCTGGTACTCGAGCTCAACCTTGGCTTGACTCGGCTTGAGAGTCGGTCGATCAGATGAATTACATTAATTAATTTTAATTTCATGAAATAAATTAATTTTTAACTAATTCATAAATTTTTAAAATTCCTTAATAACAATCAAGTTTAAAATTGCTCTTTCAAGCCTAGCTTGAGCCGGGCATAATTGGCATGAGTCAAGCTCGAGCTCAAGTTGAGCTCAAGGTACGAGCTTAATTTTGGTGCGGCTTGAACTCGACTTGAGTCATTCACACGTCTAATCTACCTCTTCAAATTTGGGAGGGGGCATATGCCTCCCCTTAAATCCACACTTGTGTTGATCTTAATTATATCCTATAAATCCCTATTTCCTGTAAATATGTTGTAACAAAAGTATCATCCTAAATTTAGCAAGGGAGGCCGCACTTCCCCTCTCCTTACACCTGGAAATACATGTCAAATATGCAGAAAACATGGCCATACAACCCTAATGTATTGGCACATAATTTCACCTCCTACCCATCCCCCAAATCTGACACAACTTTCTTAACCAGAACAAAACCAGAGGATTGGATCTTGGACACTGATGCTACGTCTCATCTCACAACCAACTCCCTTTTGTTTTTTGTTATATGGTTTAAGAAAAACATTAGTGAAACTAATCATAAAGATAATTAATGGATCATAGCTTTTCAAGTTTGAGAGAGGAATTAACAAAGAAGGGGCCCAAACTCGAAAATAGATAGATTGGACACCTAAAGTCACCTTTTTTTTTATGATTAGTTAGCAAATAAAGGAGCAAGGATCAATAAATAAATAATTGTTTTCTCACTACATAAATTCTTGGGAAATCTATATACATTTCACACAATTCTTATGGATTTATACATCTAACAGTTGATATTTACATTCATGATATCTTGTATTATAAATCTATGCATAAAAAATTACATTGGGTTGTCAAAGAAACCCATGTATGGCTTGTTAAGAAATTCGTGTTTGATTCATTCGTTAAACAAGTGAGTCAAAAACGAACAATTATTTTGAGCTTGTTTATAAACAAGTCAAAGACGAACAAAAAAGTGTTCGTTCGTGTTCGGCTCATTTTGACTCGAAATAATTAAATAATAATATTTATTTTAATTCCTTTTTATATTAATTTTATATATATATTAAACACATGTAAAATTTTATAATTTTTAAACATTATTTTGATGACATGTTTATAAACAAATATAAGTCTAGGTGATCGACATGTAAATACATAAAATTAGGGTGTTATGTGAGTAATGTACCACTATGGGAACCAAATTTACAGAATCTTTTTAGTGAATTACCCGGAATATAAACAAAATAGCCCCTAAAAAAAACCTATTATTATTAATACACACAACAACCAAATCCTTCTTAAAATCCAGTAACAATACCAGCCATCTTATCTAAAGTTTCAACATAATAAATCAACATCACTCTCTAACAAGCTTCCAACAAAATTGATCTTGCAGAACTCAGGAAACTGCAAACCAGCTTCCTCACAAACACGCTTTGCAACATGTTGGCATGACCTTAGATCCAAATAACTCAATGATTTACAGAACTGTAATATGATCCCTATAGCCACCACCGTAATCCTCGGCAAATTTCCGACCTTCAGAACCTTCAACTCTGACACAAAATCTCCCAATTTTAGTCCCTCAAAGCCTAAATCTGTTATTTTATCACAGGATCCAATATCAAGATCCATAAGATATCTACATTTTGAGAATATGAGGCTTAGTGTCAAATCCGTGATGTTGGAGCACCAATTCATTCTAAGAATTCTTAAGCTTTCGCAGCGGTATAGAGCTAAGGACCTGATTGACTCATCGGAAATAAGACNGGTAGCTTTTCTGTTAATCCCCCTGGATGACATTAGTAAAGAAAAAGTGCATGTATGGAAAATCATCATCCCAAATGTTTGGATGTTATAAATTTTGACTTCTTAACATATAGATTATGTTAATATTCATCGTTGAATACAGAAAAGTATTGTTATCAAGTTATTTAAGGAAAAAACAAAGCTGCCTACTGCATAGCTTTTCACATGATATCAGAGCTCATTTAGGTACTCCATTACCTACAATCACATTTTCATTTCTCTTAACGACAAACAACGGATCCTGTCTTAATCTTCCCAAGGAAAATCCACATTCCTACAACAAACATCCGCCGTCTCCATCCCTCCCATTCCAAATCCTATGATAACAAAATCCAAAACATGCAATCTCAGACCCAAAATTATCCGCAATCTAAACACTTGCACTAAAATCCCTCCTGACCCAACAACCTACACACATGCTTACAATGACTCTAATTGATGAAAATTCATGTCTCATGAGTTCATGGCACTCCAGCAATTGGGGACATGGGNTGTATGCAAAACCGGTATTGAAACCAAAACTGAAACAAAACAAAACCAAACATTGACACCAAAACTGTGAAGTACAAACTACAATTTTCAAACACTTAAACCCTGGAGTCATCACGACGACAGAAGTTTGGAGCCAACTTTGTGGGCAGCACGACGAGGAGCTTGAAGCGAACAACAAGAGGATCTTCTTCAGCATTATCCCTTCCTAGTATAACAACCCATAGAACTTCGATGTAGCTCGCCAAGAGCGACGCAAATCCTCACCCTCTTTTAGGCCCCTGTATAACCATGTTGTGCAGCGTAAGTCCTAACTCGCTTTAGGTTCCGAGGTTGTT
>JXCR01135816.1:29805-54650 GCA_002079205.1 Phalaenopsis hybrid cultivar | reverse complement strand
CAGCATAAGTCCTAACTCGCTTTAGGTTCCGAGGTTGTTGTGTGGTACGACGTAAACCCTCACNTCGCCGAGGTCTATACTTATCTTTCGGGAGGGTGTAGTATTCGCGGTATCAGGCACGATTATGCAAACTATTTGATTAATGAGATCCATTTGGTCTCATTTTTCAAAAATTAAAACATACTACTTTTAAAACTCAAACTATATATCTATTATATTAAATTAAATTTCAAAAAATTATTTTCATATTTCATATTTTCAAATCTATCTATATCGAAAAAGTTGACCGACAGCGTTATGCTTTTTCGTTCCTTTATTATTACCTGGTTGCTTTGCTCTATTCGAGCATTCCTCAGGATTTTTCTTCTTTTGCTTGCCTTCATTCTCCAGTGCTTTTGGCCAGCGATTGTTTACGTTTTTTTCATTTGCTTCCTTCGTCCTTCAATACCTTCTATCATTTAACTTTAAAGTCTTTTCTTTGCTTTATTTTTTTTCAATTTGTGGTTTGTGTAGACAATCAATTGCTTTCGATTCATTTTTTTGTGAAGTTATTTGGAGAAATTGTTATATTGGAAGAATGTCATTTTTTTATTTTTTGATGACCTTCATTTTTTTCAGAGAAGTTACTTGGAGAAATATTTTTTGACAGTTTTGTTTTTTTGTGGTTTGTTGTCTATGTTAGTGGGGTTGTTCTTTGCGGTTCACTCTCTGTATCGTTTGAGGTGCTTTTTGTAGTTTGCTCTCTGTCTTGGTTGGGTTGCTCTATATTTGCTTATTGAATTTTAGTGAGGATCTATATGAATTGTTGTTTGATGAATGGGGAACTTAATTTATGTATTTGATGAATCCATTTTGGTGGGGTTGCTCTTTATGGCTTGCGGCCTCTGTCTATGCTCAATAGTGAGGTTGCTCAGATGGTGATCAAGTGTGGAGAGTTTTCTTTTGAGAATTTATCTCGTAAAACTGATTATCTGCATTTCAATTTTAATATTATAATAATGTTATATTTTAATAGTTTTTTTTATTATTATTGTGTTACTCAGTGTTAAGTGAGATGTCAGTTCTAGGTGTAATATTTGAACTTACGAATTTTTGAGGATTCTGAATGTAATTTCTACTTTCATGTATGAGTTATTCAACTTGAACTGGTTCTCTTATAAACAATGCAATGATACTGGTGCTGAAAAATCTTTTTATCATAAACATCTGCAACACAGCTGCTGCACAATTGTATAAAACAAACAGACAGCTGCTGCACAACAGCTTTTGCACAATAGTTTTTTAAAAAGCCACAGCTGCCCCAAACTGACCCTAAGTATGACAAAGAAAAATTAGTGTAATGATATTATGTTCGTGGCTTTCATCACATGCAATGTATAGAGATATCATCCTGTATGGTCGAGAGACACTTACTCTAGATGAAGTGTATAGTGTTTTATTTTCTAAACAAAAGATAAAACAGCTAGTGGATGAACCCTGTTAGTCAAGGAGAATGACTTATTGTTTGAGCTAGAACTCAAAGGAGGAGTTTTGGTGCTACTATATTAAAATTTTAAAATAAGGATAATAGTTATAATTACTACAAAATAGGGGGCAAATGAAAACTAAATGCTATAAGTTATAGACCAAAAATAAAGAAATGGCTCCTAATCATGGGATAAATAATTCAATCATTTTGATGAAACGAAATTGAAAATACTGTTATTGATGGTAAATTTCTTATTGTCTCTGATCTCAAACCTTAGAATGATTGTGTTCCTTATTCAGCCTGTATGTTTTGTACATGTTTTAATAGGGACTATTTTTCAACATATAAAATGTTGTTGAAAGGTACCATGTTAACGGGTAATAATACTTATTATAAGATAATCAGTGTTTAAATTATGAGAATCGAAATATTTTTTAGTCATTTGAACGTTTGGAGATGTGAGACATATTAAAGTTCTGAAAAGAATTTAATTTTCTTAGGTGGTTTTGTTGCTAAAAGGTAGAAATACATGAGCGAAAGTGAAACTCTGAAGGTTAACAAAGCCTCTCTTGTAATATTGAAAAAACAATCGAAAACTACTAATATATGTCTTTCAAGACTCTATAGTGGTAGGCGATGCAGTAGTTGCTACTTCTTCAGTGTCAAATGATGAGGAAATAACACTAGCATATGCATCTTCAGGATATGAGTGAGAATGAGATGATTAAACTGGGTAGAAGTGGACTTCTTATTGACTAGACATTACTAATACAAAATTTTTTGTATTCTCATCTCTGCGTTTGAAAATTTTAAGGGAGTTAAATTCAATATTTGCATTCACGGTATTGAATACATTATGATTCTTGGGGCGCATCCATAGTCTTTTCTAAGGATGATGTAAAAAATATGCTCACTTTTATGGACAAGTTTGTGTATTCGTTTTGAAGCAGAAGAACAAAGTTTAACTACATTTAAGGAGTGTAAAATTATGACTGGGAAACAGATTGTAAAATAAATTAAATGCCTTCGCATTGATAATGGCTTGAAATTTTATTTAGGAGAATTTAATACCTTTTGTGAATCAGAAAAAATGCTAGAGCTTTTACATTCTAACACACTCAGTAACAAAATGGTGTGGCAGAGCGAAAGAATAATGCTATGATGTAGAAAGTATGTTGTATGCTCTCCAATGACGGGCTACCCAAGTTATTATGAGCTAAAGCTGCTTCTATAACTTGCTACATGGTGAATCAATCCCTTTCTATTGTTATTGCCAAGAGGAATCTACAGGAGATTTTGTCAAGTAAACCTATAGAGTACTCTAATTTAAGAATTTTTTGCTACCTTACATGTGCACACATTAATAATAGTAAATTAGAGCTTAAATCTATGAAGTGTGTGCTTCTTGATTATAAAATTAGAGCTATTGGCAACAAGTTATTGTGCTGAATCTAAGAAAATGATCATTAGTGGAGATATTATATTTGATGGGTTTGTCATGTTACATACAATATCTACTATGAGATATTTAGCAGACATATGAAGCTTCAAATTAGAAGTTACATTCTTTGACATGACTTTCAAGTCAGTTTTTAATAGTCATGCTGACACTGCTTTGAAAGGAACTTTCCATTGGCTCAATATGAGAAATGTCAAATCTATTAATACTTCTATTATTTGCACGTTTCAGAATCTCATTATCCTTGTGCCCATAACCTGCTGATGAGATTGAGTGTTTATCTCAAGTTTTCTATATTCCAGTATAATGAGATCTCTCATGTATGCAACGACATATTTTTGTCCAAGCTTATGATATATAGTAACTGGAGTCAACTAGTACCTGAGTAATCCAGGTTAAGTGCATTGACAAATAATTCAGTGGATTTTTAGATATCTTATGTGGAATAAAAGATATTTGTTTACAGTTCGAGAACGTTATAGATAGAGTCATTGGTTATGTCCATTCAAATTTTGTTGTAGAGCTTGGTAGAATGATACCACTTATATGATGTGTTTATCATTGGTGGCTATGTGATTAGCTAAGAGGATACTTAATGGACAATAATGACACTGTATGCAACTGAAGTTGAGTACATGGTGAAGCTTGCAAAGAATCTGTTTGGTTGAAATGTCTCTTTGAAGAGTTCAATGAAGATTTGAAGTTTACCATAACAACGTGTGATAGTGAGATTGTTATTTGTCTCAATAAAGATCAGATGTTTCATGAAAAAACTAAGCATATTGATTTCACTACCGCTTAATTCGTGAAGTTAGCAGTCATGGTGATATTGTTGTGAGCAGCATTAATATCTATGATAATCATGTGGATTTGGTGATTAAAATACTCTCAATAGCTTAAGTTTGAACATTGCTTATACTTAGTTGGTATTCATTGCTGATTCTTAGAGCTTTGTAGAAAAGGTGGTGAATTTTCTATAAAAAAATATAAAAAATATTTTTCATTTTTGGGAATTCGTGTGAAAGTGGAGATTGCTATATTTTTTACCCAAATTTTGTGGGTTCCACTAACGTCTTAAGAAAACTTCGAGCATGTGGATTAAAGCCTGAGAATAAAACTCTAAGCACGCATATTAATGTCCGCTACCATTTGATTAATTTTACGATAGCCTTTATATTATAATCCGTGTATGCTTGCTTTATTTACTGCTCTATTTATTTTCTTCAAAAGGTTTTTTGCATAAATCTATAAATACATTCTTTTATTTGTACAAGAAACAACAAAATTTTCCTTTTTGTTATGTTTTATGTTTGCCGACATTCTCCATTTATAATATTTTTTTTATTTGACACAGTGAATTCTGCTCCTTACCATGACTTTTTCTATCTTGAGTTTTTCACATATAATCTATATCTTCTTTTTCGTATTTCTTTTATTGATCATCGCATTGATTATATAAACACAAGACAACATGAAAAAAAAAGCGTGAGAATTATTAGGCTAACTTTACCACATATTGATCAGGCTAACTTTACCACATATGATTAGGCTAACTGTCGGCATATAATTTTATGATTTAGTAGAATATATATATGCTTAATAATGTTAGATGGGCATGCGCTGCATATAAAATTCCCTTTTTTGAAGCAGCGGATATTTTCTTCTTCTTGATACAATTCTAATTAAACTTATTTTCATTTTTTTTAGTATTCTGATTTAATTTCAATTATTTTAGGGAACCCAACTTTATCATCTCAGCAGCGACATTTTTGGAATGTTGTGAGCAGGATGTGTTGAATTTTTTTGCTCCTTTGATTGATGCTGGAGCTCATGAATAATACTTTGATGTGGAATAATATAAACGATATAAATGTTGTGGAGAATGTCCTGTCACAGTATTTGTCACATAGATGTGACTTCCAAAGCAGCCTATCGGATGGGCTTGGATTCGCAGCTATTTTTACGAAACTTTGCTTTTTATACATTTAGACCATCCAAATCTTTTATATCTCATAGAAAGTATCACTATTTTAAGTTTTAAAAATTGAAAATTCATCTTTTTCATGCATAAATAAGATGTCATAGTTTTGATATATATAAAAAATTGAAGCTTAGATAATAGTTATGCGTGTAAAGACATAAGAATTGAGTGGTATGTATGTAAAATCTTCCTTTCAATTCCAGTTTATAAACCTTTACTCTTACTTGATCTGATGTGGTTTAGTCGACAGAAGTGCAGGAGTGTAGGACAATAAAAAGGTTCGATATAGTTTTTTAATTGCTTTTTTTAGTATAATCTATGCTCCTTTCTATAGGAAATTAACCCAAATAACATAAAATTGATGATAAAATTTGTATTAAAAAATACGTCGACAAGAATTTTAAAGCAAATGGACGGATCAGAAAAAAAGGGGGGCAACTGATCGTATAACTGTCGGTCACAGTTATTAATGACTAACAAATTTGGTGTTGATGAATGAAATATGGGACAAATGACCGTAAGGGCCTACCGAAGGATTTTCGTCCCTCAGAACGACGACAACGATCTTCTCACCGTCGTATTACATTCAAACATTCTTGTAATTACTTAAAGACCCCCTTAAGAGGTTAATAATGAGAGAGCAAATATGTGATTTTATAAGATCAGGATTCTTTTCTATAAATAGGGGTCAATATCATGAATAAAAGTTTTTTGTTCTCTACCGTTCTCTACTATACTCTCTTTCCAATGTAACTTTCTATACCTTGGGAGTGTTTCCCGGACAATTTCAAATTTAACATCCTTTAAGGTGCGGTGAGCGTGAGAATATACTATCAATAAGTAGAGGAGGTCTGCAACAACAACAAGAAGAATCCAGTTAGAGAAACATAATAGAAGCAACATGCTCTATGGAGTTCATGAAAGAATTTGTTCAACAGGCTTGTAAGACCCGAGGACTCAAATCACTAACCATATGCCATGACAATTCTCAGAGGTTCTCAGAGAGGTAACTGCCTTAGGGGTGGTCCCAGTTCCAGGCGGAGAACCGACCCAGCAAGGGGCACCTAACCTCCCTCAAGGGAACCACCGGAAAACAACGGAAGAAGAACAATTCATCTACATGAGAAGCCCGATGATGCGTTATACCAAGATAGTGTCGGATCCGCCCCTATGGAGGAGAGGAATCGACTAGTGCGAACCGAGGCACTGTGGCAGCCAAAAAATAACTTCTCAATACAAGTCTCGGGAGCTGATCCCGTGGAGAACTTTAAGATGTCCGTCCCCATACAAAGGGCGGTCGGATCCCAATGACTACCTCACGTCGTTTGAATCTTCCTTATGCCTGCTAAAAATCTCTAACTCTCTCAAGTGTAAGTTGTTCTTTACAATGTTGAGGTTGTCTGCACTAAGATTGTTCGAAGGGTCCCCTGCAAGGGTGATTACCTGTTTTGCGGAATTTAGGAGACTCTTTCTATCTCTGTTTGCCAGTGCTCTGAGACCCAAAAAGAGCGTCTGATCCTTATGACAACTGAAGCAAGAAGCCGATGAGAGCTCGCGATCATATATTGCACGGTTCCAAAGAGAAACATTGGATGTGAAAGACTTGAAACCTGGCATGGCCCAGACCGCGCTAACACAGGGGGTAAGGTCAGAGAGATTCCACTTCGAACTTGACATCGCGGAGCCCCGAAGATAGGCCGAGTTGTTAGAGATGGTCATTAAATACATAACTGTCTATGAAAATGCCCCCGAACCCGCCCAACAAAGACACCAAAAGAGGTCGCCGCAGGACAACAAAAGGCAACTAAAGACGGAATGAATGACCGATCGTCTACCCACGCTACGAAAACCACCTCAGCAATATCTCCACCCATCGTCACGAGGACCAGAAGAGACAGATAAAGGCCCAGCACCATCGATCGTCTCTTTATCATGAACAACCTGGTACAACCACGGGGGCCCCCGAGCAACCCCATTGAGGGTGTCCATGGTAGAAGTAGTGAACACCATTAAGGATAAGAAATTCTTTAGGAGAACATCACCGATGAGAACTGAAACCTTTCTCCGGGATATTAGGAAATATTATAAGTATCAAATGGACCATGGGTATGATACGGAGGAATGCCGACACCTTCGAAGCCTGATTGAAAAGTTGATAAAAGAGGGGAAGCTGAAAAAATTTGTTGCCTCTTGAGTTGCGAACCAGAGGCTGGGCAAATCTTCCGTGGGGGGAACAGTCAACAGTCCTTTTCGGGCGAGGGTTTTGAGCGACATCGAGGGCGAGTAGGATGAAAGCGAGGGAAATGGTTTCGGGCGAGGGTTTTGATACAAGATAAGAGAGGTGTGAAGAAGAAAATGAGGTTAGAGGTGCGGGATTGGTATTTTAGGTCATTTGCGTCTACTTACAGTCGCATTTGTGTCAGAAAATTTGTCGTAATGGGAGGCATGCTAATTGCGGAGGACATGTTTCGTCGTTTCTAAAATGCCTTTGGCTTCGAATTATTCGAGGCAAATTAGACTCAAATTCCGTCGTAAATATCATAAGCTATTTTGTGCTGCTTTACAGCCGCAAATCAATTGCAAATATTGGCGTGAATTTTAAACATTATTTTCAACATATAAGCTAGCGAACATGAGTTCTTGAAATTCTCTTTGTACCGGTTGTCTTATGTCTACTGCTGAATCTTCTTTCTTGTTGTCCTCTGTCATGACTAAGACTAATTCTTCTTATACTTTTCTGCTAGCAGGGGCTCCTGTAATCTTAGACTCCGCAGAGGATAGAAGGGTTATGTACTTCCCATCTCTGGTGAATGAGTATGTGTTTCTATACTCATTATGTTGAGTCTTGCGATCATAATGTCACGGTCTCCCTAATAAAAGATGATAGAAATATGGGCACCACATCGAACCAAACTTGATCCCAATCAAAAACTCCACAAGTCACCTATCAATGTTGATCCTATTCTCCTTTTCCAACTATGCCAGAGAATATGATTGGGGATGTCTCCGAGTCATGATGCTCAACTTGTCCACCATCAGTATTGATTCCACATTCTTGTTGCTACCTTCATCAATGATGATGTTGCATACAATCGTCTTCATGGTGCAACAAGTGTAAAATTTATTGTGGCGAAGTCACTGTTGCTCCTTCTGCTCCTCAGTCTGAAGAACTCGTCAAACCACAAATATCTTGCTCTCATTCCCTTTTCTTTGGTTGTTTTCTCATCGCTAACTTTTTCCACTGCTCCCTGCTCAGTAAAGGACACAACTCGACTCGTTGGGCAACTAGTGGCGATGTTCCCAAATCCATGGCATTTGAAGCATTTTTTGGCTGAGACTGTAGTGGGCGTGCTACTCTTCTCAAATTCTTCTCCCTCTGAGTGTCCCTATCCTTATTCTGACTAGCTTCTCAACTCCCTGAGGCATTCTCTTTCTAATGTCTCCAATTGCGGGTGATTGTCTGAGTGGTGGCAGTTTCCTATTTTGTTTCTGTTGTCTTGCCAACTTCAATGCTAAGGTCTGGACATCTCTCATTGACCAATAGGGTTGCTATTGAACAACATTATTGATATACGACTTGTGACCTCTCAAGTATCTGACTATAGTATGTTTCTATGGCTCAATCAACTAGCATTTCATCTAAAGCTGCTCAAATTGTGTCTTGAACTCTTTCATTGATAGTTCTCTCTGTTGTAGGTGATGGAGCCTTAGAAACATATCCTGACGGTAGTGATGAGGTAAGTATTTCCTTTGCATCTCCTTCCTCATCTTCTCTCATTTGACAATCTTATCACTTTCTTCTTTTCTTCATTACTTATGCAAATTTTTTCACCACAAAGAAGCACTCTTTTTCAATTTGATGATCGCGAGCTATACTCTCCCTTCTTCCGAGATCTCTTTATATTTGAAAATTCTCTCAACCGACTACAACCATTCGATGAAATCATCTGGATCCATCCCTCTTTCTAACTCAGGTAGATACACTTTTACTCCAAAATCTCTATCTCCTCCATACATTGCCTCTCTCTCTCTTCTCTGATAATGAATTCCGAAGCGTTGTGGTCTATCCTCCTCATTATTGAAGTCCTTCCTATGGGAGGGGTTCCTATCTTGTCTCATTCTCATATTTGACTCTCCATATTATGATCGAGGGTTATTTCTTTGGTCCTTGAAAATCTCCACCGAAGTGGATGGATTTCTCGTTGTATCTGGGTAAGCTCCAGCATGCGTCGTCTTGGTGGCATGGTTAGGGTTTGGATTTCACCGGGGTGGGGGAGTGGAAGAGGGTACTTGTATGGAGAACAAAAAGATTTATATATATATATATATTTAGGGAGAGGTAGGTTTGGGATATGATGGATTCTATAAACCCTAGAATAGAGCTAGAGTTATGTTAGCTCTAATACCATATATTACGAGAGTTAACCCAAACCATAATAATAAAATCAAATATTCTTATTCCAAAACAAATAGGGTTACCAGCAAGCAAAGAAACTTGAAATAGGAAAAACAACGATGTAAACAAAGAGTCTACTTGTATAGAGAACAAAAAGATTTATATATATAAGTGGAAGAGGGTACTTGTATGGAGAACAAAAAGATTTTTATATATATTTTTTTGGAGAGGTAGGTTTGGGATATGGTGGATTCTATAAACCCTAGGATAGGGCTAGATTTAGGTTAGCTCTAATACCATATAATACGAGAGTTAACCCAAACCATAATAATGAAATCAAATATTTTTATTCCAAAACAAATAGGGTTACAAGCAAGCCAAGGCACTTGAAATAGGAAAAGCAACAACGCAAACAAAGTTACCTACTAGGGAGAGGTTTGAAGGTGGTGGGCTACTGATCGAGGTGTTGGAAATTGAGAGTTGGTGATGGTAGGGTGGTCTAGAGACAGTTATGGGAAACCTATTTGGCGATTAGACAACAAGAAGAAGAGGATTGGAAGGGGTGGCAGCAAGCAAGGAAGGAGCTTAGAACATGACAACAAGCAGGGGAGGGGCAGTAGCGACAACAGCAAGAGGCAAGCAGTGCAAGTAAGGGGCTTAAGAAGTGGCAGCAAGCAGTGATGGGACTGGCCGCGGCTTTGGTGCGTTTATTTAAACGCATCCAAGGTTATGTGATGTTGTTTGCGACCTGTATTCCGCATTTTTGTTCCTTTAATATTACATGCCTGCCTTGCTCTATTCGAGCGATCCTCCTTCGGTTTTTTGTCTACAGTTTTTCTTGTTTTGCTTTCCTTCATTCTTCGGTGCTTGTGGTGAGCGATTGTTGGTGTTTTCTTCCTTTGTTTTCTTTCGTCCTCCGATACCTTCTATCATTTAACTTTAAAGTCTTTTCTCTGTGGTTTGTGGTCTGTCTCGATGGCTTTGTTTTTTTTCAGTTTGTGGTTTGTGCAAACAATCAATTGCTTTCGATTCATTTTTTTGTGAAGTTATTTGGAGAAATTTCCATATTGGAAGAATGAATTTTTTTATTTTGTGACGGCCTTTGTTTTTTCACAAAAGATATTTATAGAGATTTTTTTTACGGTTTTGTTCTTTGTGGATTGTTGTTTGTATCATTTGTGTTGCTCTGTGGTTTGCTCTTTGTCTCTATTGAGTTGCTCATTATGATTTGCTCTCTGTCTTGGTTGGGTTCCTCTGTATATGGTCATAGAATTTTAGTGAATATCTAGGTGAAATGTTGTTTGATGAATGGGGAGATTAATTTGTGTTTGATCAATCCATTTTGGCAAGGTTGCTCTTTATGGTTTGCGGCCTCTGTCTATGCTCAACTGTGTTGTTGCTCAGATAGTAATCAGATGTGGAGAGTTTTTTTTGAAGTTATGTCTTAAAACTGATCGTTTGCATTTCAAATTCATTATTATGATAATGTTAATTGTTATTTTAATAATTTTATCTGTTTTAATTTTTTTCTTGCTCACTATTAAGTGAGTATCAGTTCTAGGTGTAATATTTGAACTTACTAGTTTTTGGGGATTCTGAATATAATTTCTATTTTCATGTATTAGTTTTCAGCCTGGACTGACTCTCTTATAAACAATGCAGTAATATAGGGGCAAAAAAAGTCTTTTAATCATGAACATCTGCGGCATAGGTGTTGCACAATTGTATAAAACAAACAAACACAATTTGTATACAACAACTTATGCACAATAGTTTTTTATATAACTTCAGCTGCCCTGAACTAACCCTAAGTATGACAAAGAAAATTTGGTGTAATAATGTTATGTTGGTTGTCTTCATTGTATGCAATGTATTGAGATATCATCTTGTACGGTTGAGAGACGCTTACTCTAGATGAAGCGTATAGTGTTTTATTTTATAAGAAAAGATAAAACACCTAGTGGATGAACCCTATTACGGAGAATGACTTCTTATTCGAGGGAGAACTCAAAGGAGGAGTTTTGGTGCTAATATAAAGTCTATAATAAAATTTAAAATAAGGATAATATTTATAATTACAATTACTACAAAAAAGTGGGCAACTCAAGACTAAATGTTTAATGTTATAGAAGAAAAATAAGGAAGTTACTCCTAATCATATAGATAAATAATTCGATCATTTTGATGAAATAGAATTGAAAAAACGGTTAGCGATGGTAAATTTTTAGTTGTTTCTGATCACAAACCTTATATGATTGTGTTCTTGATTCAACTTGCAAGTTTTGTACATATCTTAATAGGGACTATTTTTCAACATTTAAAATGGTGTTGAAAGGTACTGTGTTGACGGGTAATAATACTTATTGTAAGATAATCGATGTTTAAACTATGAGAATAGAAATATTTTTTATCCATTTGAACGCTTGGAGATGTGAGACATGTCAAAGTTCTGAAAAGAAATTTAATTTTCTTTACTGCCTTTGATGCTAAAAGGTAGAAATACTTAAAACGGAAGTGAAATTTTGAAGGTAGACAAAGCCTCTCTTGTAATTATGAGAAAACAAAAGAAAACTACTAATATATGTCTTCCAAGACGCTATAGTGGTAGGCAATGCAGTAGTTGCTTCTTTTATGTCAAATGATGAGGAAATCAGGCTTGGTCATATGCGTCTTAAGGATATGAGTGAAATGAGATGATTGAACTGGGCAGAAAAGGACTTCTTATTGACCAGACCTTACTATTATAAACTTTTATGTATTCTCATCTGTGTTTGAAAATTATAAGAGAGTTAAATTCAATATATGCATTCACGGTATTGAGGGAATACTTGCTTATATACATTATGATTTTTGGGGGTCATCCATAGTTCTGTCTAAAGATGATGTAAAAAATATGCTATTCTTTTTGAAGCAAAAGAACAAAGTCTTAACTACATTTAAGGAGGGTAAAATTATGATCGGGAAGCAGATTGTAAAATTAATTAAGTGTCTACGCATTGATAATGCCTTGAAATTTTGTTTAGAAGAATTTAATACCTTTTGTGAATCAGAAAAAGTGCTAGAGATTTTACATTCTAACACACTCTGCAACAAAATGGTGTGTGCTCTCCAATGTCCGGCTACCTAAGTTATTTTGAGCTAAAGTTGCTTCTACAACTTGCTTCTTGGTGAATCAATCTCTTTCTAATGCTATTGCCAAGAGGACTCTATGGGAGATTTTGTCAAGTAAACTTATAAAGTACTCTAATTTAAGAATTTTTTGCTACCTTACATATTCACATATTAATAATAGTAAATTAGAGCTTAAATCTATGAACTTTGTGTTTCTTGATTATAAAATTAGAGTTAATGGCTACAAGTTATTGTGCGCAGAATCTAAGAAAATGATCATTAGTGGAGATTTTATATTTGATGTGTTTGTCATGTTGCATAAAATATCTACTATAAGATCTAGTGAATGATCCGAATGAGATATTTAGCATACATATGAAGCTTCAAATTAAAACAGTTACATTCTTTGACATGACTTTGAAGTCCATTTTCGATAATCATGATATCTTGCTTTCCCATCACATTCTAACAACCATTGCCAAAGTTTATTGCCAAAAATAGAATAAGGAGAGAGATTAAGCCGGCTTGGAGGCATGATGATACTGATTCTGTTGCTTAAACTCCAAATGTGGTCGAGTATATTGAGTGTGGTGAAGAATCTTCTACATATAGAGAAGTAGTTAATTTAATTTACTCAAATAAGTGAATAGTCGCTATGCAGGTGGAGATGAAATCCCAATGCAAAAATAGTACTTCTGATTTAGTAAAATTGCTTCAAGACAAGAATATTATTCACTGTAAATATTTGTTTAAGAAAATTACATTAGAAGTTGAAGATGTCAAATATAAGATTTGGCTTGTTGCAATTGTATTCAATGTATTTCTTTAGCGGTTAAACATAATTCAATTCAACTTTTACTTGGCATTATGAGTAGGCATTCCCTTGAGCTTGAGTAGCTAGATGTAAATAATAAGGTTGTGAAAAACAAACCGGATATCAACCGGAAGAAGGAAATTTATAAGATTCATTGATTCAACCAAAGTTCAATAGAAGGTTTAACTGGATGACATAATAAATATTTAAATTATTTTAATATAATTTAATAATAATATAATAATAAATCATTATCATTTATATTGATTTAAAAAGTAATATTTTAACTTTAGACAATAATTTTGAATATTTTGTATGATATTCTAAATAAAAAATTTAAAACATGATATTTTTTCTACTTTTTATTTAAATATTATGTTTTTGGTGTTCTGATTAAAATCAAAAGTTTAAATGGGATAATATTTAAAATGATCAGTTCTTTAGAGACTAGATCGGTTCACTGATTTGTTGATTCAACTCAGGTTCTAACCAATTCAATCCTCGTTCAATGCAAAAATGATTATATGCTTGGATCAAACCAACTGAATGACCGATTCACGGTTGAATCGGTATAATTTTTAAAACCATTGTAAATGATGTATTTTTGCATGGAGAGCTAGAAGAGAACATTTATATGCATTAACCCGAGAGCTTCATGGTTACATCAAAAGAATATGTTTGTTTGTTGATGAAATCGCTTTACAGCTTGTAATGGTAAGCGTATTAATATCGTTACTGCTTCATTCGTGAAGTTAACAACCATGGTGATATTGTTGTGAGCAGGATTAGGATAATCATGTGGATATGGTGATTAAAATACTCGCAATAGTTATGCTTGAACGTTACTTATACTCGGTATTCATTGCTGGTTCTTAGAGCTTTGTGGAAAAGGTGTAGAATTTTCTGTCAAAAATTTTTTAAAATTTTTTTTTTTTTTGAGAATTCTTGTGAAAGTGGAGATTGCTATATTTTTTACCCAAATTTTGTGGGTTCCACTAGCCTCATAAGAAAACTGATTGAAGCCTTAGTAGAAAACACCGAGCACACATATTAATGCTCCCTACCATTTGATTTATTTTATAATAGCCTTCATATTATAATCCGTGTATGCTTTCTTTATTGACCCCACTTAATTATTTTCTTTAAAAGGTATGTTGCATAAATCTATAAATATCTTCTTTTATTTGTACAGGAAACAACAAAGTTACAACAAAGTTTTAGTTTTTGTTGTGTTTTTACCCATGATTTTTTCTATCTTGAGCACTTCACATATAATCTATATGCTCTTTCTTGTATTTCTTTTATTGTTCGTCTTATTGATTATATAAACACAAGACAACATGAAAGAAACAAGAGAATTATTAGGCTAACTTTATCACATAATGATTTTGGATTTGTGAGGCTGTCGGCAAATAATTTTATGATCTAGTAGAACATATATGCTTCATAATGTTAGATGGGCAGCAAGTGCTGCATATAAAATTCCCTTTTTTTAAGCACCGGATGTCCTCTTCTTGCTACAATTTTGATTGAATTTATTTTAGTATTCTGATTGAATTTCAATTATTTTAGGAAGCCCAACTTTATGATCTCAGCAGCGACATTTCTGGAATTTTCTGGTGGAATTTTGTTGCTCCTTTGATTGATGCTGGAGCTCATGAATAATCAGAAATATTTTCGTACGTAAGAGTTACGTACGTCAGGTAGGTTATAAGGAGGGTATAAAGGATTATATCCGCATTATATCTCTTATAACCTACCTGTAACTTAAAAATATATGAAAACAGAAGCGCAAAACTTATTAGTTACAGGTAGGTTACAAGTAGGTTACATGGAGTTTACATGGGGTATAACGTAAATATAACCTTCAATACCCTCCCTGTAAACTACCAAACATACGCAGCTCTATGTACGTAAATATTTCTTCATGAATGATGCTTTGATGTGGAATAATATAAACGATATAAATGTTTTGGAGAATATCCTGTCACTGTATTTGTCACATAGATGTGACTTTGAAAGCAACCTATCAGATGGCTTGGATTCGCAACTTTTGAAACGGCTCTTGCTGCATGATTCAATTTGGGACGTTTACATATATACCACCCAATTCTTATGTTTTTCACAAATCGGCCACCTAAACTTTTGTTTTTTTTTTTTTACATTTAGAGTATCCAAATCTTTCATATCTAAGATATCATTATTTTTTACTTTTGAAAATTAAAATTCATCTTTTTCATGCATAAATAAGATGTCATAGTGATATATATAAAAAAATTGAAGCTTAGATATTAGTTATGCGTGTAAATACATAAGAATTGAGTGGTCTGTATGTAAAATCTTCCTTTCAATTTCAGTTTATAAACCTTGAGTCATTTTGCTTGATCTGAACCTGCTTGGTCGGGAAAAAATTTGCGTACATAAGACGTACGTAAAACTGCGTATGTCTATAACTTTCAAGCAGGTTTTAGGGAGGATTTCAGGAGGTTATAACCGCGTTATATCTCATGTAACCTCCCTGTAACCTACCTATATATTAAAACAGAAGCGCAGAACTTACTCGAAGTTACAGGTAGGTTACAGGGAGGTTACATGGGGTATAGCGCGGTTATAACCTCCTAAAATCCTCCATATAACATGTTTGAAGGTTACAGACGTACGCAGCTATGCGTACGTCTTATGTACGCAAATTTTTTCCGCTTGGTCGACAGAAGTGTAGGAATGTACGACAATAAAAAGGTTCGATGTAGTTTTATTAGTTTTTTTTTTTTTACTATTTTTTTAATTGCATTTTTATAGTATAACCTATGCTCTTTTCTATAGGAAATTGACCCAAATAACTTAAAATTGTTGATCAAAATTGTATGCAAAATATGCCGACATGAATCTTGAAGCAAATAGACGGCTCAGAAAAAAAGGGGTGATTGATCTCGTCTATTAACAACCAAGAAATTAGATGTTGATGAATGAAATATAGGACGAACAACCGTAAAGGTCTACCGTAGAATTTGTCCCTTAGAACGAAGATCGGCGAAGTAAAAGCTTGACAAATGATCAACTATCTCTCACCGCCGTATTACATTCAAATATTTTTGTAATTATTGAAATGCCCCCCTTTAAAAAACTAATAATGAGGGAGCAAATCAATAATTTTGGAAGATCAGGATCATTTCCTATAAATAGGGGGTTAATATTATGAATAAAGGTAACGCATTATCTATTGTTCTCTACTATCTTTCCGGTGAGATTAAAACTGCATAATGATCAATGTTGCATGTATCTTAGCAAGGCTAGTCATATGGCTGCGTGAGAATCACTTTATTATTGGAATGAAAAATTTTTGTGATCACCCATTCATCTTATCTAGGGGTGTGAGTCAAGCCGACTTGCACGCCAGCTCGAGTTCGACTCTATAAGCGGCTTGTGAATTGAACTCGATGAGCTAACAAGCTCAAGCTAGTCTCAATTAGACTCGTCGGCTCGTGAGTCTGCTCTTTTAAAAAATATTAACATAAAAATACTCAAAATATATATTAAATTTGAAGATTTTATCTTTAAAAGTATTTAAAATATTAAAAGAATATTATTATTTCTCTTATAATTGCTCATTTTATAATATTACCCTGAATTAATATTATTTTTTTCTCTTTTATATTAAACTAGCTGGCTTGTGAGCCGGCTCGAACTCGTAGCCTTAAGCTCAAGCTTAAACTTGAACTCAATAAAATTAATCAAGCTCAAACTCAAGTCGAGGATGTCTCTAGCTTGACTCGACTAATTTACATTGTTGGACCAATCACTTAAGCATATACTTTAATGCATATATATTTTTTCGAGTCGACCGTCCCTAGAATCTCGCTGTCTCATAAAAACGCAAAACTTATCTCTTCAATGCCTTCTCTAAACCATTTGATCCTCTGAGCCTTCTAAGCAATTTTCTTCTGCTACATTGAACAAGTCTCTCTCATTCTTTGAGTCTCTCCTTTCATGATCTTGACATAAGTGGTCCCGCTCATCGACTTCTGCAAGTTAGCATTATGAGTAAGTTAGCACCCCAATAATTTACTTCAGACGTGGAGCTTTCACAAGATATTCTTTGTGAACCAAATAGGATCTACATATTAGTAAATGAGCAAGACAAACTTCCTTAGACAAGAAACTTGAAAGCCCCCAAAGAAAGAACAAGAATTATGCCTTTCATATACCAAATATCATTAATCCATTAACACATTTCCAAGAAATCAAAGAAATAGAGGGCTACATAAGTAGGGCACAAAATCCATTCTTTCCATCTTCCTCCAACTTGGGTGAAAATTGGAACTTTAAATCCAACATCACCACAAAAAACACAGAGTATAAATCACTGCACAATCATGTCTTTTGGCAAAGCCAGAAATCTCAAGAGTAGATACATAAGGAATCCAGTAAAAAATGCTGATCACAGAGATGAAAAGAGCAAAAATACAAAAAAAAAGTGAGTAGAGCCAGTATGAATCCATTCAATAATGAATCTCTTATACACATTCACATAAACAGTAAAAAATAAATCCACATAAATTGAAAATTATAGAAGCTACATCTTTCTTATGCAAAGAAAATTTTTGGATCGACTTCCTGCAGGATTTTCGTGCTGAGATTGCTTGTGACTACGGAGAATATCATAGTAAATAACCTTTTTTAACCAATATGAGCTTGCTCAGCTTCGGCGATAATGATGATTGAAGTGGCCACACCATCATAATTGCACTTATATGTGACGTGATCACTCTATCCACCATTTTATATTCATACTTAATGGGTATGTAATATTTTCTCTAGGCTTAGAGATCTACTTAGCAAAAGCCCAAAAGCAGGATCATCGTTTTCAGGTTTAGGGAGAAATTAATGTTGGGCCTTAAATATTCAGATTGATGTTGTAGGCTTTTATGAGAAAGCCCAAACAAAAACTGTTAAAGATTATAAGAAATAATTTTTAGCTTTTTTGGAGGAATTACAGATATACCCCTAAATTCTTATGATGGAATATATATGTAAATGCCCTTTTTCTTTAATTTATAAAATTCAGTCCACCAAAGGAAGGTATTTATTATTATTTTTATTTATTTTTTTTTTTGGGATAAGAGTAATTTCTAACTAAGAAAAAATAAAATAAAATAAAACAAATAAAAAAAAGCTTTGTCTTCTACTTGGGCAATTTCCACAAGTGGAAAACAAATAATGGCTGGTTGCATGCCCGAATCTTACAGCAAATACATGGATTTCGATTAATCTGCTAAAGCATTTTTGTGGGAGGAGCCCTGCCAAATTGGCATGCTTTATGGCACGTGGCGGGTTCCACCACCAGCCTGAGCTTTCACGTGGGAACAGCGTGGAGTTACTACATGCGATCAGAAGCGCCAGGCTGTAGTGCACGTCTCCAGCTCTGTGGGCCTCACTAGCACTGTTTGGCCAATCGAATCATAATATATGCCTTTTTTTTTTCATAGCTTGTTTATGTTAAATATAAATATACGTGTATTGTGATATGATTATAATAGTAAATATTCTATAAATAAATATTAATTTTTTAGTATTTGATAAATAAAATATAAAAATTGATTGTTGATGCCTATTAAAAGATCCGCCATGAGAAAATAATTATATTATATGAGACTCCACTGCACAATTAGATAACAAAAGAAAAATAAATAGAGGAGAAGTCTTAACTTTTTATGCGAAAAATCCTAATAAAAAAAGAAAATCTCACAGGGCCCAACCTAATTGAAAAAATCTACTATGTAATTGTGAGTACATACGTCTACTCTTCTGTTGAATTAGAGAATATGAAGTTACAAAGTTGTATAATAGTAGTTCATAAATAATAGTCGTAGTTTGGCTGTAATGAATGTAGTTATCGACGATATAAGAGCTGTAGTCAATTGTTATGGAGACAGTTGTTCACCGCAAATATTGTAGAAGATGGTTTTAGAAGCATCATTTGATCATATAAGTTATAGTAAGGAGTTGTAATAACGTTCATAGGCCGTCAAAGATGGAGTTGGTTGTTGTGTGAGTTGTGAGTTGAGTATGCCGCAACGGGGGGTTGTAGTAATGTCCGTAGGATGCATAGAGTGGACTTTGAAGCTGCAAGAACTATGATAATGTCTATAGGCCACAGAGGTTAAAGTTGGCAGTTGTATGAGTTGTGAAAATGTTCATATGCCACAAAAGCTGAATTTGAGAGCAGTATGAGCATTTAAAGGCCACAGAGAAATATTAGAGCTTAGAGGAGAATGAGTTCAACCCCAACATTCTACTTCGAAGGTCAAGTGAACGTTGCTCGCTTCTGAAACCGTTGACTACCATTGACCCTCGCTCGTCGGCCATCGTCAACTACAGTTGGCTCCAACCTGCTCCTTACGACGAAATCCCTTGTGAAGTCCTAGCCTACGTTGCAGCACAATGAAGCACTCTACGGAGTGGTACATCATCCAATACTCCTTGCAACAATGGGGTCGACATATGGTGCAAGGACACGTCTTGAATATGTTGCGACATTGCACATTGAATACGGTGCAACAATGTGTCCTGCATACGGTGCAACTGACGCTTCTGAAGCAGCTATCTACGACCCATATGAACAACTACTACCATGACTTTCAATCACGACCTCTACGATAAGTAACACTACAAACACTGTCTACAACATTCACGATGAGCTTTTGTCTCCATAACAATCATACAACCCTTGCAGTTTGTTATCATCGAGAATTACATCAATTATAGACATATTACAACTATTATTAATGAATTGTTGTCACATAACTTAGTAACTCAATCTTACCTATTTCAGGAAAAGAGTAAGTATATGTACTCACAATTACATAGTGAATTATTTTAACATGTGAGCCTCCGTGATTTTTTCCACTTTTTACAATTTTTTAGCTAGACACTTATCAATTATATAAATAAATGTTAAATTTCTAGTATTAGATGTATAAAAAATAAAAATTGAGTGGAATGCATCCAAATCTTCAAACTTTAAAAATATGTAATTTAAAAATGATGAAATATAATTAAAAGACAAATAATTAGCTGGCCCATTCCTTTGACTCACGTTTTAAGTTCAGCTGCATCTGCCACTTCATCTTTTTTTCAATTAAACAAAAAAAAAATTCTGGACAATTTATAGAAAGTAACCATTTAATTAATCAGATTAGCATCAGAAACCGGAATTAGGAATCGGATTAGGGGCAAAAACACATCTAACAGCTGCGTTTATCATGCGTTTCTCTCCTCCTATGGATAAATTTGTATATGTAATATCTTAATCTTTAAATTTCACTAATCCAATTGCTAAACCTAATTCGATTAATTAAATGCTTCATTTTTATAAATTGTCCGTACATAACTTCATATCACCATGTTGTGAAAAATGGCGGCAATAAAATGAAAAATTGGATCAAGAAAAGTTCGCAAATAGAAAACACAGCGGTAACACGCAGATTTACGTGGTTCGGTAAATTGCCTACGTCGACGGAGCTGCAGAATATTTTATTACTTCGAGGGGTAACACTGATCGATCACCTCGACGATTACGAGAAATCACTTTTTCTCTCTATCTCTTTCTCTCTCCTCTCCTCCTCTCCTCTCTTTCTACCCGAGAGCTTCAAGCCGAAGAACACCAGAAAAAAAACCTGAGAAGTTACCAATGCCGAAGAGAAAACCTGGGAAATCAAATCTTGAGAGAGATTACAACGGGAGCAAACAGACTTATTTTTTAATTTCATCATGTCATTAGACCCATTAAGAAATTAATCAAATAGTTAATGAAACTCATTAATTTTTTTTTCTCATCTGAAACAAATAATAAAATGAATTAAGAATAATTAATTTAACAATTAATTTTGAGTATCAAATCCAATTTACTGTCAAACATGAAAAAATGTTAATTTGAGCAGCGGACCGATTTCCATATTCGCAACACACCCAGCCTTTTCATCTATTTATATATGTAATATCTAAATTTTGACATTTATACGCAACAATCGTGTCATAAATTTATACATTAAACATCTTATTTTACTTTCAAAAAATTGATATTCTTAATATGATGTTAAGGATTTGAGTGCTATTGATGTATAAATAATTGAGAATTTTACATGCAATTCATGTGCATTTACCTAACACCTAAAGTTTGCTATTTACACACATCGAACTTATGAGAAAAAGAAATTATTTCACTTATAAAAACTTTATGTAATACATTTTATAAAATTATTGTTATTTTGTTAGCTAATAGACTTTAACTTATTTTGCCTAAGATTTTTCATCCAGCCCAACCCGCTTTATTAGTGATCGTGATATTACTAATAACATCATATTAGCAAATAAATTGCCTTATGGTTTCAATTTTTATAGTAGCATGAAAAAATTTTGTGCCAAGATTGATAGTCGCACAACTATTGACAAAGTTAATAGAGACTTTTTGTATCTTAGATTACATCATATTGGTTTTCCTATTAAATTCATTAATTGGATTGTTGCTTGTACTTTGGATGTTCACTTTTCTGTATTGTTAATAATGATTTAAAAGGTTATTTTTCTTCTGTTGTTGGTCTTAGGCATAGGTTGTCATTTATCTTCTTATCTTTTTGTTATTGTTAGGGACTCTCTTTCTCTTTTGATAGATAATCAATTTGCTAGAAATGATTATAATAATTATTTGATTTATGTTGTTTATATTTTTTTTATTTTTGGTAAAGATGGTTATAATCATGTTAGTTTTATTATCAATGCTCTTAATGATTTCTTCAAAGCTTCTAATCTTCATATAAACTATTCTAAATCTGCCATTATTTTTTTCCAAAAGAGTAGATGGTAATCTTCAAAATATTCTTAGTAATTTATCTGGTTTTTCTATTAAACATTTTCCTTGGGGTTAACTTGGTGTCACTATTAAACCTTCTAAGTTGGTTTTTTCTAATTGTCATAAGTTGATTGATAGATTTGATTATTGGCTTGCTGGCTAGAAAATAAAATTCTTATTGGCTGTTGGCATATTTTAACTTATAAAATTTATGATTTGGAGCTATCTTTTTTATTGGCTTCATTTTTCCTTATTACCTAAAGGTCTGAGGAAGAAGATCTCCTTTTTTAATTTTAAAAATTTTTCTTAATATTGATGAAAATAAGAAACTTCATACAATTTTTTTGGAATAAAATCAATATGTCTATTCAGAATGGTGGTTTAGGACTCCCTGCTCTTGATTTTATACATATAATGCACAAAATAAAAATCATATGAAAATGTTATAATTTTTTGTCTTATTTGAGTAATTGGTTTTTTAATCATTATGGGCTTTTATGTCAGAAGGCTACTTCTATGTCTTCTCCTTCTTGGAAAGAGCTTATTATAATTGCTACTAAATTCATGTATGCTTTAAGTTTTCATGTTACTAATAATTGCAAAATACCATTTTATTTTGGCCCTTGGCTAGAAGGTGTTTCTCTCTTGGAGAAATTTGGTGATTCGGTCTTTAATTGGTTTAATTTTACTTTAAATTATAAGCTTAAATATATTATTTAAAATAATAGTTGGATTCTACCTCCTAATAATCAAGCTCTTATTTTTTTGTATGGATGTTATTATTAGGACTCTTATTGTGAATGGTCTTACTAGTGCTTTGAATAAGCGTAATACTTTTTCTCATAAAATATTTATTTATCTTTTTATGTCTCTTATCCTCAGGTTAATCGATATAAGCTTATTTTATTTAAAGTTTTTTCTTTAAAATATGTGATTCATATTTGGTAAGTTATTACTAAGGGTCTTAAAACTTAAAATGTTTTATATTCAAAAGGTATGAATATCAATCTTACTTTGGTTTTATGTTTAAATGATCTTGAATCCCATGATCACCTTTTTTTTAATGTTCTTATTGTCATATACTTCTTAAAAATTGTGTTCTTAATGACAATCCTTTTAATACCCCAAGTAATATTTTTCGAACTGTCTATGAACCTGATAGTTTATCTTGTAAAATTTCCAAAAATTTTCATCTTTTAGCTTTATAAGTGGTTGCTTATGTTATTTGGTCTGAGAGGAATAATGGAATTTTTAGTAATAATCACTCATCTATTGACTCTAATATCCGTCACATTCATTGCTTAATTTCTTATATCAGTAGGAAATGAAAATCCAAGAATTCTATTTTCTTATTTTCTTCGAGTTTTTTTNTTTTTTTCGAGTTTTTTTTTTTTTTTTTTTTGTAACTTCTATTTCTTTCAATTTTTTGTTGCTTAGTTTTTCTCTAAGTAAGATTTTGTTTTCACCACAAGCATTATGCTTTCTTCTTGTGTCTGATCTTAGCATTATGTTGTGTTTGGTATTAGGTTTTGATCTTATCTTCTTGCCTGATTGATTTTATTTTTCTTTTTGGTTGCTTAGCTTTTCTCTTGTTTCTGTTTTCTTTTGCTTAGGTTTGTGTTGTGTTCTTTTATTGTTTTGCAATTTTAGTGCATGCATTTTGTCTTTTCGTTCTCGTGTGATCTTAGTTCCGAGCGCTGTGATTAGAATATGGTTTTGTTTTCTTCGTTTATTTTGTTCTTTCTTGTGTTGTCTGATCTTAGCTTTATGTTGTGAATGGTATTGCCTATTCTTTTCTCGTTTGATTTTGGCTATATGCTTGTGATTGTTATTGATCTATGATGAACTCCAACTTTATTATAATTCAACCATATATTAAATATTTTTTTTTATATATTTAATATTTTAGGATGAAATTATAATGATTATCTGCAGGTAAGTTCCGGTCTTTTTATTTCTTTTGTTTTGATGAGCTTATTATATTTTTCTTTATATTTTGGTAGTTTGTTGGCTCTGCTCTTTTTGTTTGTCTTTCGTTGCAGGACTGTTCATTGTTGAAGTTCTCTTTTTTCACTTTGGGGATTGGTCGCACTTATAAATGCTCGTGCGGCTTTATAAATGAGATAGACTTTCGTGCAATGCTAAGATGCAAAAGTAGTCACTCAACTGTCTGTGAATCTTCCGGCACGCATCAAGTATTATCTTCTTAAATTAGTGGAATGTAATAATTCATTAATTAGAGTCATATGCTATATCAATATTAAACTAAATCGATAATTATAAATAGTTCTGATTAAATTTGAATTAGAACATTAACAAATTTATTTTATTTATATTAATTATATATACTTTATGCGGTTATACTTCTTCTCTAATATGTTTATTAACTTTATTCTATGAGGGCTTCAGCAAGGCTGTAAACGAGCCGAGCTTGAGCGAGCTCAGACTTGGCNAAATAGCTCGTGTTCGAAATCGGCTCGTGTTCGAAATCGGCTCGTGAACAGTGTGTTCGTGTTCGGCTCGATTTAAATATTCGTGTTCGTGTTCGGCTGGTGTTCGGCTCGAAATTGACTCGTTAAACTAAAATTGAGAAAAATAGATGTAAAGTGTGTGATTTGAACCTAGATCAAATCTATACAAAAGAAGACACTAACCACATTGCCTCATGAGGTGTTATGATTTAAAATTAGACATAAATATATATAATATATTATTATATAAATAATACATGTAATATATTGTTATATAAAAAGTTATATAATTTTTTT
>JXCR01135816.1:0-28994 GCA_002079205.1 Phalaenopsis hybrid cultivar | reverse complement strand
GAATGTTTTTAGAGGCATTTACTTGCACACCCCCACAATTCTTATTTATTTATTTATCTAACCTCCAAATTTTAATATTTACGTTCATAACATTCAAATCTTTAATAACACGATAAAAAAGATTAATATTTTGTGTTCTTAAAAAATTTATAAATAATAAATAAATAAATAAAATACACTCCCAATAATTCAATCTACCTATTAATAAAAAAGATTATTTTAAAAAATAGGCTGAATAAATGCCCCCATGATATTATAGTATTTATAAGTTAGAAAGTATTAATTACTCTAATCTCGAGCATAAAATTATATTAGTTTTGACAGCTGCTTTCAAGTTGGATGGTTAAATAAATAGGTGTAGTTGGTGGAGCTTTTGAAGTTTGCATGGTTGGCCATGTGTATATATTCCTAATTATAATTTTATAAATCTTATCATCTTAGTAGGGCAAGATGAAGCTAAGATTGAGAAAAAAAAATTACATATTTTTCAAAACATGACATTATATAATCTTGTCATGTAATAAAAATGATAGATTTGAGTATCATTTTGGTGATAATTTGAGTATATATAGATGTGTCGTCAGTCGTGACATGTTGGTAGAACAACCTCTTTGAAGGTCGTAAGTCTCCTCAGGTCACAAGTTGGAATTCACCTCTGGCCAATCTGCTGGTAATGAAGCAGACCCTTGAATAGTTAGGCACGTGAGGGTGGCTGGGGGCGAACTATTTAGATTGTCTAACTATATAAAAGAGCCTCATATTTTCTTATAGAGTATATTAGATTGTCTAATCTAAAGGATGAAAAGTAAATAAAAATTATCTCTCAAGTGAAAGAATCAATATTAGATTGATTGAGAAATATTTCCTAAAGATTTGTAAGAGTGTCTTGAAATTCAAAATAAGATTAATTATGGATGTACAAATTCTAAATTTGCATGAACCCAAATGATTTTGATGGTTTGTGCTTTGTGTGCTCAATTTGTGTGCATATTAGATATATCTATTTTTTTCTAGGTTACTTAATGAGTTTGTGAGTGAAAGCTTTGTTTTTGTTCATTAGGCACCTAAGATAAAATAAAATTTCTACCCAATTTAATGATTTAAAACTTTAAATTATAATTTCAAATAAATTATACTTAAAACCCTATTTGCATTAATCAATAAAATTTATTAGGAACCATTAGAAATAACTAAACCACTTGCACTTGAACATATATTGTTTTTTTTAGTCTTATCACTTCACATATTGCACGTAAGAGCGCATCTAGCTAGTGATGATAGTAACCCTCCTTGGGAAAGTCTTCCTAAATTTTGAATGGCTTAAATTTTTTTGCATTCATATATGTATTAATTACATACTTAAATCCTCCATAATGAATTAAAATAGTAATAAAATATAAAAATTTGTAAAATTTTGCATTAGTGGAATGCAAATTCTACTCGGGCATCTCGATCTATAAGATTAAGTTATATGTCCCAATGAATTCTTCTAAGTTTAAAGTATAGCCTTACTTATCTACTCTTGTATGTGATTGTATTCATGATTTTAAGGCATAGGTGGATTAGCTAGTTACCCTCTTCAAAAAAAGTAATAAGTCTAGAAGAGTGAGGTCTTTTAGTAACATATTATCTTTCAAGTACATTCAAGCTTCTTACTCCTCAGTAGTGCTCAACTTTATTTAAGTTTTGAGGCAAATCTTTCCTCTTTGCTACAAGATAAGACCTCATCTCTTAGGCTTTTTCAGCTTCTTTTATGTTATAATATTGGTCTTATCTATATTGTACAATGACAAACACAAAATTTATTGTAATTCAAAACATAGAGCTTGTTCATTGGATAGTCTTAAGTATTTATTTTATACAATGACCTCTTAGTACCTATTACTTTCTTCTTATCATCATTATGTTTTTGATAATTGCTATTCCAAAATTTAACCATCTCCTAATTAGATTTTAAAAAAACAACCTTCAAACTAAACTTTAAAATTCTTAAAAACACAAGAGTTGTTCTTTTAGTTGGGACTTCTCTTAAGAGATAACCTTTTTAATGATGTAACTAACTATAGAATCTTGCCCCCATAGAAACATATATCTAATAATAAAATAAACCATAATTTACCAAAATTAAGTTAGGAAATTTTCTGGTTCATGTACACTCATAAATTTTAAAATGTCTCATTAGTGATTTAATGTATTATATAATAGTATTTTTATCTTTTGAGATAGTTTATTATTCTTAATCTCATATTCAATCACTTCAATAAAAATCTTGAAACTTTGTGAGGGCACACAAAGAAGCATATGTAGTAATATTTTTTACATTTTTCTTTTTATGGAAGCAATTATTTATGATTTTCTTGCGTCCATTTGTGATTTCAATTGCTCGTTCAAAATTAATGAGTTATCTTAGCTACAAAGAATAGTTTGTGCCATTATAGTAGCATTGGTGATGTTATCAACTAAGAAGTAATTTGATGTGCAAGTAGCGTAGATGGTTAAGTTACAAAAGTAGGTGCAATTGACAAGACCAACTAAAGAAATGAGGCTATTTAAGAAGGCTTTTGATAAATCAAAGAAAAAATACTATTTCCTTATACAAGGGTATGGTCAATGTGGTTAGCTTAAATAATTAATGACATGATGGGTTTATTTTCACTTATAAATGATAATAATCCTTTGAAATAATAGAGCCTTTCTTATATCTTTTAAGATATCAAAATCATATGTGGTTAATAGCTACCTATATGCTTTTTGAAAAAGATGTCCCTCTAAAAAGATAAAATAAATCATTTTCCTAAAACCTTTGATAAAACTAAGTGGTCGCATAGAAGCATAATGTAGACTATATACTCATATTGAAGTTAGGTGTGCTCTATATAACCGATAGAGGTTGGTAACCTTTATATAGTTATTTGAATTAAATAGTTCCCATTCTACTCTTTAAAATTAGAATAAGAAGAGAAGGCCTAACTAAAAATTACTCAACCTTTATGTGGATATGATTTTTTTTATCATTATAAGATTATTAAATATTTCACTTAAGAAATTGAATTCATTAATGAATTTTGTTATCATTTATTACCATTCCTTAAAGATGTGCTTAACCATAATCTATCATAAAGAAAATTGAAATAAATCTACAAAAGATTATGACTGTCATTTAATACAATTAATGAAAGTATTATTTGATAATTGTAATTCATTATGAGAGTGGTTGAGTTTATCTATAAAGGACTTTGCTTGTTATTTAAGATTATAATTTATAAGCTTTCTTTATAACATTAATTTATCACTCGATAACTTGAATCAAATCTACTAAAGAAAAGTTGAACATTTTTAAGAAGTAACACAAAAAAGTATAAATTTATCTGATAATGTAAAATCTAAAGCTTACTTAAATCTATCATGTCCTTTCAACATAGAGGTTATGACATTAATTAAGGTGAAAAATCCAACTAGCGATTGTAAAGGTTCCAAGCAATGTTGCAACCTATAAAGTACATATTAAGGCTATGTAAGTGATGAATAAAACTAACATTTTTGCATTAAAATTGCAAAAATAGTGAAGAAAATGATGTGAGCTAAGTGATAAGCATAGAAGCCAAATAAAGAAGTGCATCTAATCTTAAGTAATTAATAAGAATCAAAGTTGATAAAAGGTACAATCAATGATGTGGTCTAAGGAGTGTTGATACTAATTACAAAGAAAGAAGTATAAAATGATATATAGTGAGTAAAAAAAGTACTAAATTTTTATATGAACTGTGGGAAAGTATGCTATTTATTAAATCTATGTATAAAGGGATGTGGAATTTTTCCCCGAGTTATAAATGCTAAAGCTATGTGAAATGGGTTCCAAGTTGATTTTAGCTAAATAATAGAAGTAAAATTGAATAGAAANTAGTAACGTGTTACATTTGTTGTAAATCTAATTCCATCACTTTTCAGATCTACCACCCCAAATTTTGCTTTTGCCCCCCGATGTTTGTTGGACTGATTCGGCCCATTAAAATGATCCTAAAAATACAGTTGGATCATTTTTGGCAATGCACAGCACCTATTTTTGTATTTAGAAGATTTGCATACATACAACTCAAATTTATTTACATATTTAACACCTAAACTTCAATATACCCCGATTTGTTGGTTGACATCCTAGGTATAAAACCCTTTAGGTCTGGGGGTTCGAATCCCCACTGGCACAATTGGTGTTAAGGAGATGGTAGTCAAGTTGTTAGGCACATTAACGGTGTTGGAGGCTCCTATAATAACCTATGGTTATTCCTTTATATATATATATCTGAAAAGCTGAATTTTATGGCTGTATGTGATAGCATACCATTAATAGGGTTTAATAATGAAAATTGAGCCAAACACAACAAGAAAATTAAAATTAAATCCAATGCTCTATTAAATTGAATTTTCTCGCGTCACTTTTATTCTTGATTTAGTAAATCCGATGGTGAAGAAGATTTAGGGTCTGTTTGGGCAGCTGCAGCTTATCCAGCTTCTGCTGATAAGCAGCTTATCCTCATAATCTGCTAATGAGCAACTGATCTGGATAAGTTGTCTGGCTGTTTGGTTGACGCTTATGGAAAACAATTGATTGTGAAAAATTGACCATTCTGCCCCTATTCTGAATAAACAGTTTAACTGTTTAGTTAGTGCGTTTTGTAAACAACTTATTTGGAATTTTTTTTTATTAAATGAATAATCTGTGCAGCAGAATCTGTTCTTTTCTCCACAAAATTAAAGATCACTGTTCAGCAAGAAAATACCAAAAAGTTGATTTATATTCATAAACTAAAACATATCCGATCACATCAAACGAATATGTTACACATACAAAACTCAAACGCACCTGCACATACTACTACAAAGTATAATAAGAGTCCATAAAAAGGAAAAAATAACATGTTAAAATAATAAGTAAAAATATGATAATGTTAACTTTATAGTGTAGCAGCATATTACGGCCCATGCCACCTGCATCTGACACTCCAGAACCCTGAGCAAACATGTCCGACTGCGATATTGTAGAAACGGAAGAACTTGAACCACATGTGGCGTTCTCTCGTTGTGGCACTATTGAACTCCTAGCAGTTGTGTCCAATTGGGAGCACGTAGAAATAGTTCCACAATCGGCCCACCTGAAGAATTTGCAGTCGTTCGGTTCTTGTCCCCACCGCGGGCACCTATAGAATTGTAGTCCGTAACTATGTGTCTGTCGTGATGTGAAAAGCAATGACGGTAGCTCACTTCGGCACATCATTCACCCTGACTTCCCTGAATATCTCGAGTTCATTGTCCTGCAATTATTATAAAAAGCGTTAATCAGTCAAAAACTAGAGGGAATAAAAAAAAAACTCAACATACCAAATTGTGGAAACAATTGTTGCAACAGAGTTCTTTGGCCACCTGCATCTAACACCACTTATTAACTTCATGAAAGTAACAGAATATCATTTTAAGTTCATATAACAATCTGAAACATTAATATTTACAAAAATATTAATATTGTATTGAAGCATCGAAACATTAATATAGGGTGATTACATATTAATGTTTAGGATATTATACAGAGCTTCAACTTTTTAATAAAAAAAAAATTTAAATGATGAGTCAGAACAACAAACTCGACTAGGATATTTTTTTAATAAAAATAGATTTAAAAAAAAAAACTCTATGGCCAAAACCATCTCCTCATACATGGTTCACCATCGCTCCACTCAAATAGGATATTATACAGACAATGGAAAGCCAATCATACAACTTTTATAAAATACGACAAAGAATAAATAAAATCAACCCTAACTGCTTCTCTAGATGACACAAGGATTACAAAGGATGATGAAGAAGAAATCTATAACTTACAAAGAAAGCTAAAAAGGGATTTTTAATTAAAAGACCTATGTGCCCTGAAAGTTATTTTCTTGGAATGGAGATTGCATGGAGTATGCAACTAGCACATGACAATTTCAACAGGCAAGAAGCAATCAAACCGACAAAAGATTCCCATCCTAACAGCCAAAATAAGAAAAATAGAACGATAAGACCGACAAAAGATACCCATCCTAACAACCAAAATAAGAATTGAAACAACATATCTCTATAATTATTGGAGAAGAACGAAGCAATATGTAATCACTAGATCTGACATTGAAGCAAAATATTAGGCAATATCTTGAGGGATCTATTTGCTTTTATGGATCAAAATTTTGATATTGCTCATTTACCGCAGATGGTTAAAATAGATAGTGATTACATTGAAATCACTAGATCTGACATTGAAGCAAAATATCAGATCTAGTGATTACAAAATATCGATATTGTTCCTTTAGGCAAAACCGCAAATGATTAAAAAAACTAAAGTCGCTGTAAAAGTGTAATGACAAAGAAAACAAAGAAGATATACCTGTAGCGAGGAAAACCAAAGAAGACTACAGAAAAACCGAAGAAGGTGGAAAAAGAGTGAAGCCCGAAGAACCACTTCGAGAAAGAAGCAGATCTGTGAATGGTTCCCCGCTGCTGGACTCCGGCGATGGATTCTCCGCTGCTGAATCCGACGTCGAACAACTGTTATGGGAGCGAGCCTTGATCCGACATCGAATGGCAAGGTTACGGGAGCGAACGGCGAAGCCCTGCTGGATCCGGCATCGAACGACTTGCTGACGGGAATGAGAGGCGGAGGGTTGCTGGATCCGGCGTCAAACGGGTTGGTGACGGGAGCGTTAGGCGAACGACTGCAATCCGGCTTTGAACGGAGACGAGAGCTAGAGGCGAAGCTCCTAGCCGGGGCTTTGAACGGAGACGAGTGCGAGAGGCGAAGCTAGGGTCACGGGAGATGCGAAGGAAAAAAGCAAGGTCACGGGAGCGGGATCGAGGGCGTATTGCGTAAATTGGAATCGGAAAACGCGGATTGCGGGGGTCAGCCCGCGGTCCACGTCTTTTACAATTTAGAAAACACATTTTTCAATAATCTCTCGATAAGTGAGAACCAAACAGTGAGGCGGCGTTTTCAAAACTTCACCCGCACTTATAAGTTGTCCCAAACGGACCCTTATTCAATCGTCTAGCAAGCTCTTCACACTGAATTTGATAAACCTGGATTTATCAAATTTCACAATTCCTATTTAACGTAAATCTAAGTTGCAGACAAACACCATTTAGGTGTTAGATATAAATATATATAAATTGAGTGGCAAGTATGCAAATCTATAAAAAATGGAAATGAAAAGAATATTGCAAAAGAAGAAAGTTTTTCCTTATGACTTTGGTGCTATGAACTATGGCCATCTGATATACGTTTGCCGTATTAAAATTAAATATTATGGGTTGCTAAAATATACTTTTTGGCAAATAAAATTATTTATTTTTCAAAATAAATTTGCATATAAGTCTATCCTAACTAAATTAGGTCAAGAGTAATCTAATTTTGGTGGTTGCGTGCAAATATTTGATTCTATTCTCACTAAGTTGCGTGTAACAATTGTCAAGTGGCATGGATACACTCTTTCGTCCATGTAGAGGCCGGAGGTGCTAATGTGACACAAATTAGTTGAGACTACAAAAATTCATTTTTTTCGTCTATTTAGAGGAGCTCGTTCTTCTATAATTGTGTTGAAAGTAGTTGATGTAAAGATGACGATCGAATGATGACAATTCGACAATGGTGATAATGATTAAGTAATGATGATCATGTGACGGTTGTTGGACTGTGATTGTTTGATGATAGAAATAGTAAGTGTTTATGAGCATTGTATGTTAGGCAAAGTTTAAAAGTTCGATAGATCTCTATGTTCTCCTTACTTATATAAAGAATGAATGTCTGCTCAAACATTNATATATTAATATTAGGGATGTCAAACTGACTCATCGTTCGCGAACAGCTCGTGTTCGGCTCGTTCGTTATGAAACGAACACCAGCTTATTTCAAACAAACTAAATTTTAAACGAACACGAACGACAAAGCGTTCGTTTACACCCCTAGCCACCACCGACAACTTGATTTTTATATTAATGAAATATTTGTCTATTATATATTATTATTATTATTATTATTATTATTATTATTTGCATGCATTTAAGCATAAAATTTTGGTCAATTAAATTTTAAATATAATATTTTTATCATTTAAAGTGGCTAAAATAGTATAATTAAAATTTTAAAAGAAAAATATTAAATTTAATATTTTGAATGGNTAGCAACGTGTTACATTTGTTGTAAATCTAATTCCATCACTTTTCAGATCTACCACCCCAAATTTTGCTTTTACCCCCCGATGTTTGTTGGGTTGATTCGGCCCATTAAAATGATCCTAAAAATACAGTTGGATCATTTTGGGCAATGCACAGCACCTATTTTTGTATTTAGAAGATTTGCATACATGCCACTCAAATTTATTTACATATCTTGCACCTATACTTCAATATATATATATAAGTTGTGTTGCGTACCCCTGGACATAAGACCTTTCAGGTCAGAGGGTTCGAATGCCCACTGACACAATTGGTCTTAAGAAGATGGTAGTCAAGTTGTTAGGCAGTGTTGGAGGCTCCTATAATAACCTCTGGTCATTTCTTTATATATATATATATATATCTGAAAAAGCTGAATTTTATGGTTGTATCTGATAGCATACCATTAATAGGGTTTAATAATGAAAATTGAGTCTATTCTCACTAAATTAGGTCAAGAGTAATCTAATTTTGGTGGTTGCGTGTAAATATTTGAGTCTATTCTCACTAAGTTGCGTATAACAATTGTAGACATGAATACACTCTTCCGTCCATTTAGAGGTTGGAAGTGCTAATGTGACACAAATTAGTTGAGACTACAAAAATTCATTTTTTTTCGTCTATTTAGAGGAGCTCGTTCTTCTATAATTGTGTTGAAAGTTTGATGTAAAGATGACGATCGAATGATAGCAATTTGACAATGGTGATAACGATTAAGTAATGATGATCAGCTGACGGTTGTTGGACTGTGATTGTTTGATGATAGAAATAGTTAGTATTNAATCGAGCTGTGATCACACCAGAAATTTTTACGTGGAAAACCCGTAAAAAGGGGAAAAACCACGGGGCCTAGCCCAGTTGTAAAAATCCACTATAAGTTAATGATTACAAATGCCTCTTGTCTCACAGGCGGGAAAGGGTAACTAGCTTTCCACTTTACAACGTCAGCTGATGACGTCTAGTAAGCGATGGTTGACGGAAGTTAGTGATGACTGGCGGCAATTAGCGGTGTCCGACGGTGGTCGACAGAGTTCAGCGGTGGCTGATGACGGACGGTGGTTGTCGACGGAGTTCAGCGGTTGTTGTCGACGGTCAGTGGTGGTCAACGGTCGTTGTCGGCGGTTAGTGGCGGCCGACAGCGATCGACGACGACGAGGATGATCTTGGACTTGAACTCCTTCTCAAAGCCTCAAGTTCTCTCTTAAGCCTCCTCCCCTCATGTGAGGGGTGAGGTTCTATTTATAGTGTTTTGAGTGCAATTAATGCAGGAATATGAACCATTTTGATCGGACGGTCCGGAGAGCTTCCTTTGATCAGATAACGTTTGATGGACATTTGAGTGCCGAATATGAACCATTTTGATCGGACGGCCCGGAGAGCTTCCCTTGATCATATAGCGTTTGATGGACATTTGAGTGACTTAACTTTGTCGGAATTGAGCAATCTTGGGCTAGTTGGATTCGTCTTTTCGAGATGCTCGATTCAACTATAAACTCGCTAGAATCAGCATCCGTTTGACCTTTCAAATGCCTCCGGAAATCATGCAGTAGTGATTGAATCACTTGATATGGGTTTGATTCGACTCGGATTGAAATACCTTTGATATCATTAGGTCCGTCTTATCGAGTCGATCAGTTTGACCATAAATTTGTTGAAATTGGAGCTCTGGATGGCTTTCTATCAAGATTTGAATATTAGTGCTTAAAATATTGCCTCAAGATCCGTGTTGATGATGAAAATTTGTTGATATCGTATCAATATATATATATATATATATATATACCTACTGATTATGTTTAAAAACTTAAATTTTGATTTAGAATTTACAACAAAAACATTAAAATTAGTTTTTGTCATTTTTTTACACAATTTACAATNGATTTAGAATTTACAACAAAAACATTAAAATTAGTTTTTGTCATTTTTTTACACAATTTACAATTTTTTTTTCTCCTTTTTTCTCTTTAATTTCTTCGTATTTAATCTCAGATAATAATTTCTACGTTCAATAAGGTCATCAGATGACATCATATGAAGTTCGTCATCAAAAGCCACCTTGGTTCAAAGCTTTCTCAATATGACAATTTATAAGGAAGATTTGCATGCATGTCACTTAACTCTTATGTATTTATATATCTAGCCCCTAAACTTACATTTTTTACAAATATACCATCTTTCCTGTACATAAATATATGTATTTCACTTTTTAAAAATAATATTAGTGATATTATTGATGTCATATAAAAATTTTGGGTGGAATAAATCTTAAAAGCAATGCTTAAGGGTTTGATATGTAAATCCATAAGAATTGTGCCCTAAACTATAACTAAACAGACATACCATAATGCCGATGTATTAAAAAATATATTTTAATTTTTAAAAATTAAAATAGATGTATTTTTATTTGATTTGGTTGAACTCGTACATTTGAATTTTTAAAATTTAAGTAAGTTGTCATCCATTTATAAATTCAAAATTTTAATATTTATATTTACTTATATGATATTTTAATAAATAGAAACTAATAAGTCATATGTTTGAATAATTTTATTTCACTTTAGTTAAATTAATATTAATAATACTTATATGATTGAGATTAGCGTATTAAAAAAAATATAGAAATAATTATTTAAATANTAAATAAAAACTAATAAGTCATATGTTTGAATAATTTTATTTCACTTTAGTTAAATTAATATTAATAATACTGATATGATTGAGACTAGAGTATTACAAAATAGATAAAATTATTTAAATATTACATGTATAAATACATTATTTAAATTCAATGTCATAAATGTAAATTCTTCAATAATTGAAATTATGGGGATTTACACGCCCACAGCACAATTTATATGTATTTAGTTATATGCCANTATTTAAATATTACATGTATAAATACATTATTTAAATTCAATGTCATACATGTAAATTCTTCAATAATTGAAATTATGGAGATTTACACGCCCACAGCACAATTTATATGTATTTAGTTATCTGCCACCACCGACAATTTGATATTTATATTAATGAAATTTTTGTATCATAGATTTATGCATTAAAAAAAAAGAATTATTATCTAAGACTAATTTATATTAAAATTAATTTTTTTCTATTATATATTATTATTATTAATATTAATATNATAATTGAAGTTATGGGGATTTACACGCCCACAGCACAATTTATATGTATTTAGTTATCTACCACCACCGACAATTTGATATTTATATTAATGAAATTTTTGTATCATATATTTATACATAAAAAAAGAATTATTATCTAAGACCAATTTATATTAAAATTAAATTTTTGTCTATTATATATTATTATTTTTATTATAATTTGCATGCATTTAAGCATAAAATTTTGGTCAAATAAATTCTAAATATAATATTTTTATTATTCAAAGTGGCTTAAATATTATATTTAAAATTTTAAAAGAAAAATATTAAATTTAATATTTTGAATGGTGGGTACATTTGTAAAATAGAAAACAAAGTTTACGTAAAAGTGGGAAGACTTCTGGTCTTCGTCGATCGGTCTTTTTTAATTAATGAGAAACTCTTGCAAAAATCCAACTTTGCCAAATCATTCGTCGTCAGATTCTCTGCTTTCTCCACATGCAATTTCCTATAAAGTTCCTTCCCCTGATTCAAGACATGAACAGAGCGAAGCTGTCGAGCTTTTCAACAGATCATTAATGGCGGAAGAACAGAGGAGCAAGATCCCATCTTGGTTTCAGCAGTCAACTCTCTCACGATCACCGCCGCCGCCGAACTCTGCGACCGCAGGCCATTTGGCCGTCGAAGCTGCCGAGGAAGAGAAGATGGAGAAGTTCGTTAAGTTGATTCGGAATATGACTGCAGTCAGGGAGCTGTTGCAGAGTAGTGTTTTGAATGGGAGAAAGAGGAAGAGAAGCGAGAGAGAACTCTGGAAGCCGACGTTGGAGTGGGAGGACTTCGCCGGAGGAAGCCATGGCCGGAGCTCGGTGGAGAAGAATGTAGAAGATGAACGGAGGGGAGGGAAAGAAGGGGATGAAAAGGGAGAGGGAGAGAGTAGTGTTGATCTGAATCTTAGGCTCTAATCAGTACTGTAATCAATAGTATTATGTATTTAATGGAAAATATTCTTAAATTTTATAAATTTATATATAGATTCAATTAAGGGTATTTAAATAAATATCACCAATTTTTAATATATTTACATATCTAACGTTTTAAATTTCATATTTATTTATGTAACCTTTTAGTTTCTAAATCACATTAAAGGATATGTGTGAAACTATGTATTGCATTTTAGATGAGTTCATTTAAGTGATAGATTTTTGTATAAAAATTAAGAATTTAATGATATATGTGCAAATCTCCTATCCAACATAAGAGAAACAACATGTATTATTGGACAATTTGTCATATAATTTGTATCCATATGATAAACTCCTCAAATTTATGAGGTTTTTACCATATGCATGAATAAAATGTAACATAATAAGCAATTATCATTTTAGGTACTACTCTACTTATTATATGTCATATGAAGTGCAAACTTGAGTAGCATATTGCTTAAAGCATTGCATTTGTTCTAAACATTTCCTCGCGCACTTTTTAGAAATACTTAAGCAACATCTTTAAAGAGCACTGTAACAATTGCTATGACAATACCACAAATCCACAAGTATGTTTTGTGCACGTAATATTTCCTCGGTTCTCGTATGGATCCATAATGATTCCCTAAGAAAATTAATTTCTTGAAGAATGTACTAATTATTCTCTTAAACCATATTGTAATGTGGAACCAACAAGTTATCATTATCTGAATTTTCCTCTTATAAAGGCAGTTGTCATCCAAGTTATTAATTTTATTTTCATTTGGTGAAAATATTTTCTTAGAAAAGTTGCACACATATTGAAAATTATTCGAAATGGTTTTTGTACATATTATTGGACAAATGTCATATTCATGCGAGCTACAACATGTGTGACAGTGGATTGATGAATTATCGTCTTTGAGTTGTACGGAAATCTAGCACATACTTAGATAGAAGTAAGCAACCAATGCAACATCATAAGTTTTTTACGTGGAAAACCCTGGAAAGAGGAAAAATCAAGGGGCCTAGCCCAGATGAAACGATCTACTATGTAACTTTTTGTACATTTGTCCACTCTTCTCTTGATATAGGGAAAATGGAGTTACAAAGATAATTATTGTAAATGTATAGTAGTGGTTCAGCGATAATATTTATATTTTGGCTGTAATGAATGCAGTTATCGATGATAATAGGTTGCAAGGGTTGTAGTCGATTGTTATGAAGGAAGTAGTTCGTTGTGAATGTAATAGGCGGGGTTAGTAGCGCCAGCTTGTCGTATAGACTATAGTTGAAAATCATGATAGTAGTTAGCCATGTAAGACACAGATAGATGCTTTAGGTGTGTCGGTTTGCCATAGAGTTCATAGGAGAAAGCTGCAGGACTTGTGAGCCACGTAAGTCAGAGTTAGTCACATGGGTCGCAGTGGTGAACTGTGGCGACATTTGTAGGCCGCAAAACCCAGAGTTGGAAGCTGGAAGGGCTATGAACCACATAGATTGTGGTTGATCATATAAGTCGTAATGGTGAGCTATAATGAAGTCTGTAGGCTACGAGGATCAAAGTGGTATGTTGAACAAGCTATGAACCATGTAGGTAGTAGTTAGTCACGTAGGCCGTAATGGAAAATTGTGACAACGTTCGTAATCCACGAGGACTGGAGATGAAAGATGCACAAGCTATGGATGTATTTGACATATTCTTGACAGATTTATCGCACGTAGACTCTCCATATTTTCTTTCTCTTTGTTTGTCTTCTTCGTTATATGTCCGTCCTTTTCTGGTTACTTTTTTCTCCAAATCTTTCTTATGATTTGGAAGAGAGACTTATTTCAAAAAATGAAATTATAAGATGATAGATGAGCTAATGACTCCTTAAAAAATAATAAAAAAAGAAACAAAAACAAAGTACAAAGATCATATTCGCTCGTATGTAAATAGATACTTTGTTTACATATGGATCCTTACGTTGTTACATTCTAGNTATGAAGTTCGTCATCAAAAGCTACCTTGGTTCAAAGCTTACTTAATATGACAATTTATAAGGAAGATTTGCTTGCAAGTCACTTAACTCTTATGTATTTATATATCTAGCACCTAAACTTACATTTTTTACAAATATACCATCTTTCCTGTACATAAATATATGTATTTCACTTTTTAAAAATAATATTAGTGATATTATTGATGTGATATAAAAATTTTGGGTGGAATAAATCCTAAAAGTAATGCTTAAGGGGTTTGATATGCAAATCCATAAGAATTGTGGTATGTACATACATGCCCTAAACTATAAATAAACAGACATNAGTCAATTAAGTATAGTTGAATTCATCATCTATAACATGATCATTTTTATGTATGCATATGCAAATAATGTTTTGCTTGTCTTGTGGAATGTTTCCCTATAAAAACAAATTGATGCCTAAGTTCTTAGGTAATTTTAAAAGTAAGAGAAAACTTTGATACAATTAATAAAAGCTTTTTTAGTATTTAAAAATATAGTTTATAATGTATTTAATTTTCCCAATCAGGGTATTTGTATGCATTAGGTGAGTGACATTTTGAACATTTTGATACTTTAGGCCAATATTTTAAGAGCCTCGAAGCTTTACCAACCATTCAAAAAATTTGATATTCATATTTCTGAAAAAAAAATCTACAAGATTAACAATTCTCATTATGAGGAATCCATCCTTAAATAAATGCCTAAATGGGTTAGAAAGACTAGCAAGATAAAATGTGGTAATGACTTGAATGCATAAAGAATCATTAGTCCACCTCCAATAGCCATTTTATGCGCCACTCTCCAATCTATCACCTTTAATCCACCAAAAAATTATGTTAGTAGAAGAAAGTAACCAATTATATTGATAGAAGAGAGTATAATAACACAAGTCATATAGTAAGCCTTTTTTGAATTCCTTTAGTCTGCTAACAAAATTATCTATGGTGATGGATTAAAAGATATTAGGAAGTAATCCTTAGATTTATAATGTGAAAAATCGCATTAGCATAAGGATGATCATTTTACACATAAAGTCATGCATATATTACCCAATTAGATTATCCAGAGAATGCTTTTTAATTACTTTATGCTCAATCTACTCAACTTTACTTTATCTACTCAACAAATGATTGAATTGTCTCAGCCATCCAATTTTTTTAATCAACTTGATCATATTAAGGAATAAGAACTTAACCTAAGCTATAATCTTTTCAATCAAGCATATAACATATCATTATTTGGATAAATTAGTCGATGATCTAGACTACAAAACTTATTTTTTTATCTTTCTCTATGGCTAACAAACTATGAACGAAAATATCCAGCAATAGCTGCCATGAATTACAATCAAACCATTAAATATTGAACTCGTTGTAGTTGATATCAAACCACTCTTCTATTGTATTCCAAAACAACTAATGAAGAACCAATTCTTAACCAATTATAGTATATAATGAAGAATCATTTTTTGTTGTATGTCATCTTTGTCATAATAGAATAATGGCATGACAAATTGGGTTATAAGTACACTAAATGACCCACATTGATTATCTATATCACTATTAATTCCTTTTATGTGATTTTGTAGAGAATGACTCCTAAAATTTTAGTTGTCACTAGGACAAGCGAGCTGGAAAAAAATCAATTGCATAAAATATATAATTGATTATATGATAATTTCATTTACTATTTCTCTTCACACCTTTCATTTTTCTACTTTTCTTCATCATTCCTAATGATAAAGATATCTTCACTAGTCGCATTTCTAACACATTTCCTCAGACAATAATCTCGATGTTAGCATGCAATTACTTCTATTTTCATGCATATTTATATTGATGCCTCTATAAGGGCATGGAATTTACTACATGATGTCATATCAATAGGACTAGAAATTCATCGTAAAAAATGAAACTTGAATATTTTCTTAAAATTAATATTAAATTTAGTCCCATAATTAATAATTGAAATATACAATTATGTAAAATTAACGAGTGGTTGTCCTTCTTTCATTATCTCAAGCATGCATTTGACAATACATTCAATCACTTGCATCATCAAGCTCAAAATTCAATACCCATATGCTCCCACTGTACTTAGAAATATATAACAGAACCCTCGATTAGAAATGAATAATTCTCATAATTGTGGCTCATATGACTCGTTCAGACTCTCTAACCATGCTTATATATGAGTCTCCTGCCTCTTTAACCTTTTGACAATACATATTAACCTTTAGTTCCTTACTTTGGATTAGAGATTAAGTAGGTTCTAGTTTTACTTAAGATTAGATCTATTATGTTCAAATCAAAGCAACCTATGGTGCTTATATTCCTTTTCACATAAAACAAACCTTATACCTCAAAAGGGCATGAAAAAAAAGGAAAAGAGGACAAGGACAGCAATAGCCGTCACATGTGGCTCACGTGGGAGCGCTCATCTATATTATTGTTTATATACTGCTTAAATCACTTGATATTGCTACTATATTCCAAAGCTGGTCGGTAGGGTCATAAGTGAGAAAAGCTACATTATTTGAAGGAACCATACAATTATTCCATGAATTGCACTCCAAAATTTGATTATTGCATCTCTATGAAGGATTTATGCTTTCCATATACGGTTGAAAACTAGAAAAAGCATAAATATCAACAGCAAATGGACTAATATGAATTATTAAATTAAAGGCATTTTAATTTTAAATTGATAGTTTAGGAAAATGTTGTTGATTGTAGTTGTTGATTATTGTGTTTTCTCTCCTAAATTTTTATTTATTTTATTTTTAAAATACAAAAATGAAATTTTAATGGATTTGTAATATCTTAAAGTTAAGGCTTTGGTTTGTGAATTCTCCCTCGAGGCATGGATTTGTGATATCTTAAAATTAATCATTTAAAGTTTGTGATTTTCAAATGATGTGTTGTTTTGGTTTGTAAATTATCCCTCAAGATATGGAGAAAATATTTGGTGCATAACACGTCTAAGAAAATATTACATCATGACTCCTAACGCAGTTTGCGTTCAGAGACTAATGGTGGGGCGCCTGCGTTCAGAGACTAATGGTGGGGCGCCTGCGTTCAGAGTTGGACTCCGAATGTATTAGGAGTCCTGATGTAAAGGGACAACAAATCACAAAAAGAGAGTTTAGATAAGAGAGAGAGCATGCATGTCGGGGTGTGTGCATGTGATTGGTTGTTCATAAGTGCGTTATACGTACTTAAGTGTTTTCTCTAAGAGAAGTCATGATTNTGTTGCAACCTATAAAGTACATATTAAGGCTATAGAAGTGATGAATAAAACTAACATTTTTGCATTAAAGTTGCAAAAATAAGTGAAGAAAATGAANTGTTGCAACCTATAAAGTACATATTAAGGCTATAGAAGTGATGAATAAAACTAACATTTTTGCATTAAAGTTACAAAAATAAGTGAAGAAAATGAAGTGAGCTAAGTGATAAGCATAGAAGCCAAATAAAAAAGTGTATCTAATCTTAAGTAATTAATAGGAATCAAAGTTGATAAAAGGTACAATCAATGATGTGGTCTAAGGAGTGCTGATACTAATTACAAAGAAAGAAGTATAAAATGATATATAGTGAGTAAAAAAGTACTAAATTTTTATATGAAGTGTGAGAAAGTATGTTATCTATTAAATCTATGTATAAAGGGATGTGGAATTTTTCCCCGAGTTATAAATGCTAAAGTTATGTGAAATGGATTCCATGTTGATTTTTGCTAAATAATAAGAGTAAAATTGCATAGAAAGATATTAGGGATAACATGACAAGACAAGAGGGTACCAAAGCTATACCCAAATTTTTATGCAATGATGTTGGTGATGCAAGAAGTTTTAAAGCTACATAAATAATTGGTAATGATGTCATTTCTTAAGAAGTAGATACATAATCTACATAAAATTATTCCTATAATGATTTCAACTGAGTAATGAGAATTGACGTAGCATAGGGAAGTGGCTTATATATATATAATCCAACGAGGTTGACGAATAAGAAGGTCAGAACTTATGTCAATACTATTAGAACTATGTCAGAATTAATGTTCTCTTTAAAGGACTTGGTTAGAATGCCTTCTATAATAATTGTGCCACCTTGATTTTCTCCTAATAGTTGAAGTATGACGTAGATGTTCTCAATTGGAGGTAGGTGCCAAACATAAAGGAGTGTCAAACTCTATTTGGAAGGATAGGGTTAACCATTTATATATCTCAACAAAGTTGAAAGCTTTTAAATTTGACAAATCATCTAGTTTGTTGATAAGTAATGGTTGGAGGTTCTCACATATGGTGTTAAATTATTATATACTTTAAAAATAATCTTGAGTCAATTAAGTATAGTTGAATTCATCATCTATAACATGATCATTTATATGTATGCATATGCAAATAATGTTGTGCTTTTCATGTAGAATGTTTCCCTATAAAGACACATTGATGCCTAGGTTTTTAGGTAATTTTAAAGGTAAGAGAAATTTCTTTTGAAACAATTAATAAATTCTTTTTAAGTATTTAAAAATATAGTTTATAATGTATTTAATTTTCCCAATGAGGGTGTTTGTATGCATTAGAGTGAATGACATTTTGGACATTTAGATACTTTAGGCCAATATTTTAAGAGCCTCGAAGCTTTACCAACCATTCAACAAATTTGATATTCATCTTTCTGAAAAGAAATCTACAAGATTAAAAATTCTCATTATGAGGAATCCATCCTCAAATAAATGCCTAAAGGGGTTAGAAAAGACTAGCAAGATAAAACGTGATACTGATTTGAATGCTTCAAAGATTATCAATGCATAAAGGATCATTAGTCCACCTCTAATAGCCATTTCATGTGCCACACTCCAATCTATCACCTTTAATACACTAAAAAAATTATGTTAGTAGAAGAAAGTAACCAATTATATTGATAGAGAGAGTATAATAACGCAAGTCATATATCAAGCTTTTATTGAATTCCTTTAGTTTGCTAACAAAATTATCTATGGTTATGGATTAAAAGATATTAGGAAGTAATCCTGAGATTTATAATATGAAAAATTGCATCAACATAAGGATATCATTTTAAACATAAAATCATGCATATAATACCCAGTTAGATTATCCAGTGAATGCTTTTTAATTACGTTATGCTAAATCTACTCAACTTTAATTTATCTACTCAATAAATGATTGAATTGTCTTAGACACCCAATTTTATTAATCAACTTGATCAAATTAAGGCATAAGAACTTAACCTAAGCTATAATCTTTTCAATGAAGCATATACCATATCATTATTCAAATAAATCAATCGATGATCTATACTACAAAGCTTATTTTTTTTTTCTTTCTCTACGGTTGACAAACTATGAACAAAAAAATCCAACAATAGCTCCCATGAATTACAACCAAACCATTAAATATTGAACTCATCGTAGTTGACATAAAACCACTATTCTATTGTATTCCAAAACAACTAATGAAGAACCAATTCTTAACCAATTATAGTATATAATGAAGAATCATTTTTTTGTCATATGTCATCTTTGTCATAATAGAATAATGGCATGACAAATTAAGTTATATGTATACTATATTACCCATATTGATTATTTTTATCACTATTAATTCCTTTTATGGGATTTTATAGAGAATGACTCCTAAAATACTACTTTTCACTAGAAGAAGCCAGCTGGAAAAAAATCAATTGAATAAAATATATAATTGATTATATGATAATTTCATTTACTATTTCTCTTCACGCCCTTCATTTTTCTACTTTTCTTCATCATTCCTAACCATAAAGATATCTTCACTTGTCGAATTTCTAACACATTTCCTCAGACAATAATCTCGATGTTAGCATGCAATTACTTCTATTTTCATGCATATTTATATTGATGCATCTATAAGGGTATGGAATTTACTACATGATGTCATATCAATAGGACTAGAAATTCATCGTAAAAAAATGAAACTTGAATCTTTTTTGAAAATTAATATTAAATTTAGTCCCATAATTAATAATTGAAAATACAATTATGTAAAATTAACAAGTTGTTAACCTTCTTTCATTATCTTAATCATGCATTTGATAACACATTCAATCACATGCATCATCAAGCTAAAAATTCAATCCCCATATGTTCCCACGCTAGTTAGAAAGATACAACAGAACCCTCAATTAGAAATGAACATTTCTCATAATCGTGGCTCATATGACTCAGTCAGACTCTCTAACCATGCTTATATACGAGTCTCCTGCCTCTTTAACCTTTTTACAACATTCAACATAAATGTTTGATTCTCTTACATATTAACCCTTAGTTCCTCACTTTGCATTATAGATTAAATATGTTCAAATCAAAGCAATCTAGAGTTCTTATATTCCTTTTCATATAAAACAAACCTCATGCCTCAAAAGGGCATGAAAAAAAGGAAAAGAGGACAAGGACAGCAATAGCCGTCACATGTGGCTCACGTGGGAATGCTCATCTATATTATTGTTTATATGCTGCTTAAATCACTTGCTATTGCTACTATATTCCAAAGCTGGTCGGTAGGGTCATAAGTGAAAAGCTACATTATTTGAAGGAACCATACAATTATTCCATGAATTGCACTCCAAAGTTTAATTATTGCATTTCTATGAAGGATTTATGCCTTCCATATACAGTTGAAAAGTAGAAAAAGCATAAATATCAACAGCAAATGGACTAATATGAATTATTAGATTATAGGCATTTTAATTTTATAGTTTAGGAACAATGTTGTTAATTGTAGTTGTTGATTATTGAGTTTTCTCTCCAAATTTTTAATTTTTATATATTTATGATACAAAAATGAAATTTTAATGGATTTGTAATATCTTAAAGTTGATGCTTTGGCTTGTACATTCTCCCTCAAGATATGGATTTGTAATATCTTAAAATTAATCATTTAGAATTTGTGAGTTTCAAATCATGTGTTGTTTTGGCTTGTAAATTATCCCTCAAGATATGGAGAAAATATTTGGTGCATAACACCCTGAGAAAATATTACATCAGGACTCCAAACGCAGTTTGCATTCGGAGTCCAATGGTGGGGCACCACGTGGGCCCACTTAACACGTGGTGCCCTACCATTGGACTCTGAATGTATTAGGAGTCCTGATGTAAAGGGACAACAAATCACAAAAAAAGATTTTAGATATATGGAGAGAGAGAGAGAGAGAGAGAGAGAGAGAGAGAGAGAGAGCATGCATATCGACATGTGTGCATGTGATTGGTTGTCCATAAGTGCGTTATACACACCTAAGTGTTTTCTCTAAGAGAAGTCATGAGAGAGAGAGAGAGAGAGCATGCATATCGACATGTGTGCATGTGATTGGTTGTCCATAAGTGTGTTATACACAGTGTTTTCTCTGAGAGAAGTCATGATTGTTCGCAATCACCACTAGCCTATTACCACCTCTTATCACATGTCTATCAATTCATCACATCTCTCATTTGCATTTCAATAAATTTAAAATATATTCTAGTTAATATTAAAATAATTAATGCATTTTAATTTGCTTTCAACCATACAGCTCATACATGTGTAGGGGTGTAAACAAGTGGAACATGAGCGAGCCCAACTGCTCGGCTCGTTTTTATTTCAAGCTCAGAAAGTGTGTTTTTGTTATGCTCGTTTGCTTACACGAACAAAGAGTCGATTTGACAACCCTAATCATGTAGTTATAAGATATTAAGGATTGAGACAAGATTTATTTAATAATTTTTATTCTATTTTCTTAATTAATATTTTTAATTGATTANTGGCTAGCTCTAATATCTCTATTCAGTATAATTTTGTTAATCGGGAAGGAAATAAGCCTGCAGATTGGCTGGCTAAACATGGGTACAATGGCATTTATATTTGGCAAACCCCTCCTCCCCCCCTCTCAAATTTGATTCATANCATTTTAGATGAGTTCATTTAAGTGATAGATTTATGTATAAAAATTAAGAATTTAATGATATATGTGTAAATCTCCAATCCAACATAAGAGAAACAACATGTATTATTGGACAATTTGTCATATAATTTGTATCCATGTGATAAAATCCTCAAATTTATGAGGTTTTTACCATATGCATGAATAAAATGTAACATAATAAGCAATTATCATTTTAGGTACTACTCTACTTATTATATGTCATATGAAGTGCAAACTTGAGTAGCATATTGCTTAAAGCATTGCATTTGTTCTAAACATTTCCTCGCGCACTTTTTAGAAATACTTAAGCAACATCTTTAAAGAGCACTGTAACAATTGCTATGACAATACCACAAATCCACAAGTATGTTTTGTGCACGTAATATTTCCTCGGTTCTCGTATGGATCCATAATGATTCCCTAAGAAAATTAATTTCTTGAAGAATGTACTAATTATTCTCTTAAACCATATTGTAATGTGGAACCAACAAGTTATCATTATCTGAATTTTCCTCTTATAAAGGCAGTTGTCATCCAAGTTATTAATTTTATTTTCATTTGGTGAAAATATTTTCTTAGAAAAGTTGCACACATATTGAAAATTATTCGAAATGGTTTTTGTACATATTATTGGACAAATGTCATATTCATGCGAGCTACAACATGTGTGACAGTGGATTGATGAATTATCGTCTTTGAGTTGTACGGAAATCTAGCACATACTTAGATAGAAGTAAGCAACCAATGCAACATCATAAGTTTTTACGTGGAAAACCCTGGAAAAAGGAAAAATCAAGGGGCCTAGCCCAGATGAAACGATCTACTATGTAACTTTTTGTACATTGGTCCACTCTTCTCTTGATATAGGGAAAATGGAGTTGCAAAGATAATTATTGTAAATGTATAGTAGTGGTTCAGCGATAATAGTTATATTTTGGTTGTAATGAATGCAGTTATCGATGATAATAGGTTGCAAGGGTTGTAGTCGATTGTTATGAAGGAAGTAGTTCGTTGTGAATGTAGTAGGCGGGGTTAGTAGCGCCAGTTTGTCGTATAGACTATAGTTGAAAGTCATGATATAGTTAGCCATGTAAGACACATATAGATGCTTTAGGTGCGTCGGTTTGCCATAGAGTTCATAGGAGAAAGCTGCAGGACTTGTGAGTCACGTAAATCAGAGTTAGTCACATGGGTCGCAGTGGTGAACTGTGGCGACGTTTGTAGGCCGCAAAACCCAGAGTTGGAAGCTGAAAGACCTATGAACCACATAGATTGTGGTTGATCATATAAGTCGTAACGGTGAGCTATAATGAAGTCTGTAGGGTACGAGGATCAAAGTGGTATGTTGAACAAGCTATGAACCATGTGGGTAGTAGTTAGTCACGTAGGCCGTAATGGAAAATTGTGACAACGTTCGTAATCCGCGAGGACTGGAGATGAAAGATGCACAAGCTATGGATGTATTTGACATATTCTTGACAGATTTATTGCACGTAGAATCTCCATATTTTCTTTCTCTTTGCTTGTCTTCTTCGTTATATGTCTGTACTTTTCTGGTTACTTTTTTCTCCAAATCTTTCTTATGATATGGAAGAGAAACTTATTTCAAAAAATAAAATTATAAGATGATAGATGAGCTAATGAATCCTTAAAAAATAATAAAAAAAGAAACAAAAACAAAGTACAAAGCATCATATTCGCTTNTTGTGATCTTATTCCTTGTTATGATTTTGATTTCTAAATGATCGAAGAGTTAAATATATAGTTTCATCCCAACACTCACCACTCAAATCTTATGCATTTACATATCTACACCCAAACNTTGTGATCTTATTCCTTGTTATGATTTTGATTTCTAAATGATCGAAGAGTTAAATATATAGTTTCATCCCAATACTCACCACTCAAATCTTATGCATTTACATATCTACACCCAAAGTTTAATTCATGAACATGAGAATGTTTATTTTACCTTTTGAAAGCTAAGATTGTGATATAATGTTTTGTAATATAAAAGACTTGGGTGCAATAGATGCATGAAATAGAGTTGAGGTGTTTGATATGTAAATACATGAGAAGTGAGCACTATGCTTGTAAATGCCTCAAAAAATGGACGCTTTAGTTCATAGTAGCATTATGGTTTANTAATATAAAAGACTTGGGTGCAATAGATGCATGAAATAGAGTTGAGGTGTTTGATATGTAAATACATGAGAATTGAGTACTATGCTTGTAAATGCCTCAAAAAATGGACGCTTTAGTTCATCAGTAGCATTACGGTTTGCAATATTTCAAAGTAACTTTATTATTCTCTTATTTTAGAAAGTCTTTCTCAGCATCAATTTCATAAATACGGTTATATGATTTTTTTTTTTACTTATTTTATTAAACCTAACTCACTTGCCGAAGTGACTGAGTCGAACTCACATGTCATAGAGATTGAATCGAGCTCACCTGTCAAAGTGGTTGAGCCAAATCCTAACTCCCAAATTGGCTGAATCAAGCCCACTTGATAAAGTTGTTGTACTCACTTCTCTCGAAAGTACAACATAGCACACTTGTGCGAGTGCAATTTTCAGAGTGGATCATCATGACTAGTAAGGACGTCTATCAATCCACTATTAAAAGCATCGTCTGATATTTGATATTTGGTCATTTTATGTGTACACCATATACGGGCATCATACCACTTCCGCCTAAATCCCGCATCAAAGTTTTTTTATCAAGACACCGGGAAATAGTATCTAATTTATTATTTTATTTACTTTTCATTTTATTAGCAAATATAATGAAAATCATCGGTTTATAAAATTTGACCTTAATTTAATGTGGAATTAGTTGATAGAAACTCTAATTATCTATCAATGTGAATTTTTTAGCATGTAATAATAATAATAATAATAATAATAATAATAATAATAATAATAATAATAATAATCCACATTATTTNTTCCGCCTAAATCCCGCATCAAAGTTTTTTTATCAAGACACCGGGAAATAGTATCTAATTTATTATTTTATTCACTTTTCATTTTATTAGCAAATATAATGAAAATCATCGGTTTGTAAAATTTGGCCTTAATTTAATGTGGAATTAGTTGATAGAAATTCTAATTATCTATTAATGTGAATTTTTTAGCATGTAATAATAATAATAATAATCCACATTATTAAAATGTTAGAAATAATATTTAATAATTCAGCATAAATACATAATATCCTAAGCTAAAGTTAGCAATTAATTGTTATTTTTAAAGATAGATGAAGTTAGTCATATGAAATCTTGCACCCATTTATATTNATTAAAATGTTAGAAATAATATTTAATAATTCAGCATAAATACATAATATCCTAAGCTAAAGTTAGCAATTACTTGTTATTTTTAAAGATAGATGAAGTTAGTCATATGAAATCTTGCACCCATTTATATGAATTGTTAATTCAACTAGAATTTATTATTTATTTTATGGGGATATTTACATGCATAGCACCCAATTCTTATGTAATCACTTATCTCACGCCCGAACTTTTATTTTTACATGGTGAGCACCTTTTTCATGCATAGAGTGAACTGACTTACCATGTAAAAATTAAAATTTAGGTGTGAGATAAATAAATACATAAAAATAAGGTGCTATTTATGTAAATTTCCCTTATTTTATTTATAAAAAAAAAACATCATCTTGAATGAGTATTAGTGATAATTAACTCCAATTAAGTGAGTGATTACTTCTTAAATAATAATAATAATGTATAATTAGATTAAACTGACATTTCTTAACAATCTAAAATTAAGAGCATTCGTTGGATCATTATTTGACAATGGACCATTATATTGATCGGTTAGTTTGACTGATATGTGGTACAACGAACTGATTGACTATGTACTTTTGGAGAAAATATTATATCTGGATGGTGGCGTGGACTGCATCATACCACAGTGTGTTGCGAGATATATCAGTTGATGTGGTATATATATAAATCAAATAGGAGAACCATCGACGAAGCGAAAAATAGAACGAGAAAATTCACACCAGAAAACACTAACACAGAAGGAACACACGAAATTACGTGGTTTGGCAAATTGACTACATCCACAGAGTTGCAGAGGATTTTACTATTTGAGGAATTTACACCCGTCGATCGTCTCGTCTTACAAGAGGAATCTCTCACTTCGTTGGTCTCACTTCTTCTCTCTCTGTTCTTCTCTCTCAACACAGAGATACGACAAAGAAGACAAACTTACAAGAGAAATAAACTCAATTTCTCTTCAACCGCAAGTCATCAAGAAGAAACCAAGGGAGAACAATCTTCTTCTTCTTCTTTCTTCTTATTTCTGCCTCAAGGAACTACTTCTTGCACTTTCCTTCCTCTATCTCGAGGGAGCCCGAAGAAGAACACCAAAAATTGTGACTTCCAAAACTAAAGGAGAGCCGCTGCGTTGCCTTTTATCACAAAGAGGAGGGAGCGAAGGGATGCTTCGCTTCACAACAGAGGAAGGCGGGAGCTGTTGGCACCTACAGTTCGCGACTGGAAGAAGCGAAGCATCGCTTCGCGTGCATGGGAGCAAGTGGAGGCGCCGATTCGCAAAATAAGAGAGGTGGGAGAAATTTCGCGAACGGACGGGAGCGGGATCAGAATGCGGGAGATCGGGATCGGGATCGGGCTCCAACACAACACTGTGCATATTGATGTGATACTGTATAACATCCCTTCTTCAAGACATCCATACGACGCACGTACTATTTTCTCATATGTTGGACATAGTCAAGCATTTTTTATCATGCAATATTGCAATCATTCAAATATTGATAACTTTTAGTTGAAATAATAAATTAATCAATGTAATTATAGTGCTAATAGCACCAAAATAAGTATTAAAATGTAAAACGGCAGTTTGTAAATATAATAATAGTGGTGTAATAAATAAATANAACTTTTATTTTTACATGGTGAGCACCTTTTTCATGCATAGAGTGAACTGACTTACCATGTAAAAATTAAAATTTAGGTGTGAGATAAATAAATACATAAAAATTAGGTGCTATTTATGTAAATTTCCCTTATTTTATTTATAAAAAAAACATCATCTTGAATGAGTATTAGTGATAATTAACTCATTACTTCTTAAATAATAATAATAAATGTATAATTAGATGAGACTGACATTTCTTAACATTCTAAAATTAAGAGCATTCGTTGGATCATTATTTGACGATGGACCGTTATATTGATCAGTTAGTTTGACTGATCTGTGGTACAACGAACTGACTGACTATGTACTTTTGGAGAAAATATTACATCTGGATGGTAGCGTGGACTGCATCATATCACTATGTGTTGCTAGATATATTAGTTGATGTGATATATATATATAAATCAAATAGGAGAAGGATCGATGAAGCGAAAAATAAAACGAGAAAATTCACACCAGAAAACACTAACACAGTGGTGTTAGAACTAAAAAAAATCACATTCAATTTTGAGAGAAATAAGCCATAGATTAGCGGAAGCGTACCGGAATTCATTAGATCGATTGCACAAGATATGATCTTCCAATCTGCAGATTTTCTAGATTTTCCTTAATTTCTTGTTGATGGAGTGAAAGAGAAGGGATGTGTCTCTCTGCAAATTGGGGACCATCACCCTTTGAAGTAACTATCAGACGGTTACAAAAGTTTTGCTTAATTCTAATTCTGGCCCTCATCAAATTAGAATTTGCACTTATAGTATCCACACTATAATATCATGACAAATGTGCTCAAAGTCATAAACTTAATTCTAAATTAGACCACAATAATTTTGACTTATTTAATGATGACCCAACACATTTATTAATTACATTGTAGTCCCAAAATTAATCCAACAAGTGGAACACACAGATTTACGTGGTTCAGCAAATTGCCTACGTCCACGGAGTTGTAGAGGATTTTACTACTTGAGGAATTTACACCAGTCGATCGTCTCGACTTACAAGAGGAATCTCTCACTTCGTTGGTCTCTCTTCTTCTCTCTCTACACAGAGATACACCGAAGAAGACAAACTTACAAGAGAAATAAACTCAATTTCTCTTCAACCGCAAGTCACCAAGAAGAAACCAAGGGAGAACAATCTTCTTCTTCTTCTTTCTTCTTACTTCTGCCTCAAGGAACTACTTCTTGCTCTTTCCTTCCTCTATCCCGAGGAAGCCCAAAGAAGAGCACAAAAAATTATGACTTCCAAAACTAAAGGAGAGCCGCTGCGATGCCTTTTATCACAAAGAGGAGGGAGCAAAGGGATGCTTCTCTTCACAATAGAGGAAGGCGGGAGTTGTTGACACCTACATTTCGCAACTGGAAGAAGCGAAGCATCGCTTCGTGTGCATGGGAGCAAGTGGAGGCGCCGATTCGCGAAATAAGAGAGGTGAGAGTGATTTCACGAACGAACGGGAGCGGGATCGGAAGGCGGGAGATCGGGATCGAGATCGGGATCCAACACAACACTGTGCATATTGATGTGATACTGTATAACATCCCTTCTTCAGGACATTCATACGACACACGTACTATTTTCTCATATTTTGGACAAATTCAAGCATTTTTTATCATACAATATTACAATTATTCAAATATTGATAAGACTTTTAGTTGAAATAATAAATTAATCAATGTAATTATAGAGCTAATAGCACCAAAATAAGTATTAAAATGTAAAAAGGCAGTTT